>ML825170.1:69034-97175 GCA_009831015.1 Picea engelmannii | reverse complement strand
TACCTAATCATATTTAAAAATTACTTTGATAGCTAACTGATTGCCACATAAGTGATTAACAGAAATTAAAATATTAACACCAGATAAATGAAGCCCAACAGTTTATTTGTTAATAGATAATAAAATTTAATATATATTTTTAAGGATTTGTTTCTTCTTCTCAACCTTTCAGCGTTCACCAGCAGCTATTTTGCTGCTGTGCTAGTATCTATCATATTCAATATAATTAGTTGGTACCTTACCAACACAATAATCTGCCAAAAGGCTATCTATAACACTGAGAACTGGGTATAGGACATAGAGCACTGCCAAAGAACACATAAAGCATAATGACCACTGGAAGGGACATCAACCTAGATATCTATACATCTGAATACCGCCTTTCGCACCTCGGGAGAGAAGCCTGCTCACCAGATTCTTGTCACAACTACTACTCTAAATTATTGACTGTGAAACCACAACTAGAAAGACATATTCCAAATCCCTTATCACATACCCTAATTTTCTTATTATTAGATTTAACCTAATTTTTTCCATTAATACTATGACACGATCGTGAAGTTTCACTTATTGTACTGAGCCCTGCCGACTATCTGCCTGAGTCTGTTCTGGCTCCTCCTGATCAGGATTCTCTGCTTTACTTCCTTACAGTGCAGCCTAAGTTAGCTCAAGAACATAGGTTGAATCTTCATTTGTGTGGATTTTCGTGGACTCAATGAGGTCTGACTGCATGACCTCTTCCCTACACCATTTAGTGAGGGAAAGGGAGGCAGCCTTTCAGTCTTCGTGCCCGTTCCTACGCACCGAGATGTCCGTCTTGCTCTTGCTGTATTGTTTAGATACGTTGGCCTCTTATTAGAGAGGGAGGAAGGGATTTCTTCTCAGAAAGTGTAATTCAGTTCGGTAGGTACAAAGCTGTAGCTCATAAATTATATTCATTTTGATTTGGCGAGTTTTGATTTTTGCAGTTATACGCTCTCATCTTATGCCCATTTCTCATGGGAGGCAGAAGAGGGTGAGGAGGATGGTCGTGTTGATCTGCAAAATGTGTCCGCTACAACTTGCGTTGGCTCTATAAATAATTATACAGTGACATGAATAATATTACAGCAGTGTTCTTAAAGTGGCAATCCAAGGCAGAAGTGTTCTTGAAGTGGCGATCCAAGGCAGCATTTTGGCTGCTAATTAGGAGTTTGGATGGCTCATCTTCTTGGCAGGTTTTGGTACGGCACAGGTTGATTTCAGCCCAACATGTTAGCAGAGTAAAGGGTCCATTAGATTTATGTGATATCATACATATCATCTCTGCTACTCATAACTTTCAGATTTCAGGGTTCTTCATCTTTAGGAGTATTTCGAACAGCTTGGAGGAGGGTAGCAAGCTTGGTTCTTTGGAAGTGGTCAAAAAGTAGATCAGGTTGGGATATGACTTCATAACTTCCAGATTTCAGGGTTCTTCATCTTTAGGAGTAACAGCTTGGAGGAGGGTAGCAAGCTTGGTTCTTTGGAAGTGGTCAAAAAATAGATCAGGTTGGGATATGACCACGAGGCCAATTTGGAGTTGGAAGTAGGAGGGTATTTGCATATCTGACTTCCCTAGATTTCAGACAAAGAGGATTAGCAGAAAGAATGTTTTCTTCTAAAGAGATTTTTGGGAGACTCAGATTCTATCAATTGGCAGACATTCAAATTGTTGGTATTTGACACTATTTGAGAGTCTCCCCTAAATTTGTTTTTAATACATAAGGGGAGATGAGGATTTGATGTTCATTGTATATATCCTTATGATTTTTTCATGTCTTTCAAACAAAAATGTAAATAATTTTATGTATATATAAGAAGTATCTTTTAAAAAAAATCAAAAAATAAATTGGTATTTTTTATATTCATTTCCTTGCTTTCTTTTTCAAGTCTTGCATTCTCTCATCCTCTCTAAATAGATATTGAAGCTATGTTTTCTTTTTAAGTTTTACATTCTCTCATCCTCTATAAACAAATGTTTCAATATTTACTTGTTTCAATAAAGTAATGGTTAAGAACATGTGTTTCCTCCTAAGAGAGGCTATGACTTTAAAATTAGATTATTATTATTATTAAATTATATAATGTTATTACTCAAATTCAATCCAAATGTATTTATTATTTTTAAAAGATAGTGAAAGAAAATGTGTTTTTTTAATATTAAATAGGTTTTAATATCAAAATGAATTTAATAACTAAATTTAATAAATATTTTGAAAATTTTATATTAAAGTTTAAATTTTGGAAAAGATTAATTAAAAATAATATAATCTAAAAAATAATGTTTATAATAAACCATATGTATTATTTTCAATTGGGTCTAACCATATAATTTATAAAAAATCATTAAAAAAATATGTATTACTAAAAATAATTTAAGGTAAAAAATAATGTTTATAATAAACCATATGTAAATTATTAGGGAGATTAAATGCTATCTTACTACTAGGTTTAAATCTTTCTTGTAACATATTTCAAATTTTGTAAGTCAATTGCTTTTGAGATTATGAGCCATGAAGAGTATCATATTCTTCTTACAGGGTAGAGGGTGGGGTGCTTGGTTACATGTAAAAAAAATTATGTCTTTATTATTTCAAAAGGTAGTGAAAAAATTGTGTTTTTTAATTAGAAATGTTTCTATTAAAATGAATAGAAATATGACAACTCAATTAGCATCATATAGTATATATTGGTAATTGGGTTTGAGAGGAGTGTTATGCTCCCTCCCCAAGTTCAATTCCCACAAGTGACATGGTGAATTCTGAATTGTTAGATTAATGAGAGGGNTGAATCGATAATAGCATAATTATAATCCTTTTTCTTCAAATAATCAAGTGTTATATCAATGTAGTGGAAACCTAAATAGGGAGAAAACCAAAGAATGTTTTTTCTTATATGTCTTGAAGAATTACATTCATTGGAAGTACCAACTTCTTTTTTTTTCCAGCTGCAACTAGAAGGAGGCTCCAACCCCCTAGTTTCTCAGGCTACAACCTGAGCGAAGCTCCAACTCCCCAATTCTTTGGCTACAACTATAAGGAGGTTACAAACCCCTATGTTCTTCAACTACAACTGGAAGGTGGCTAGAACCACCTGTCCTTGCCCCATCCAACCGCCTTGAAGTAGAAGTACAATGATGGAACCACTGTCACACTATCACTGTGAGATATATCGATGTAAACCTGTACCAATAAACCTGAACCATGCATCGACCTGTACCTCAACCTGTACCATAAAGAAGTGCATCAACCATGCACCAACCTGTACCATAAACAACTACATCAACCATGCACCAACCTGTTCCAAACAATCTATAATCAACCTGTACCATAAACAAGTGAAACCAACAATGTACAAAGTATGTACCAATCATGTGTCAAGTAATCATCAACTATGACTTATCAATATGTACCAACATCATCAACTATACACCTCATGTATGTGCCAACTCATCAACTACTTGTCTCAACCATGTACCCAACTTGTGCCTCAACCAAAATCCCTCATCAATTTCATCATCCAAATATGATTTGTAACTCTGTAATAGACCTAGTGTATATGATCACATACCTTCAAACCTTCCTTATCTTTAAAAAACAAAAAACTAGCATTTTCATCAAACTTTTCTTTAGTCTCACACGACTAGTTTTGGATTAGTCAACAACCCTAACTTGAAATAATCATAACTTTGTACTTGTAATGAATAAATATATGAAATTGATACACAATGTTCTTCAGTGTGTTTTATGCAATTCTTCTAGGTGTCACTATTTGGAACTTCTCAGAAAATGAGTTATAGTAAAAATGACATACCTTGCTGAATTTTGGCTTATTCTAGAGAGCGACCTTGTAGAGCATGTCCCACACAGAATTTTTGTTGAATTGATCTAAAATTATTCCACAACACACTAAATACTGTACTCAAACCAACACATTTTGTCTTACTGAATTTTGATCTGTTATGAAGAAGTTATGATGTTTTTACCCGAAACACATGTTTTTGACTAGTTTTAGGACTAGCCACAAACCCTATTTTCCATGGAGTGTAACTCCAAAAATACAACGACACACGAAATGGATTTTTTACCAAAGATACTTGGATATGTTTCCTCGATTTCACTGTCTGAATCATTCTAGAAACAAATTTATTGTGAAAATGGTGAGATGACCTGTAAATATCATACCATAGAAAACATCATCAAAAGAATTTATCCTTCCTTGAATTCCGGCCTTATTTTCTTCACCTTTCCTCAGAAATTCGGATTAGATATCTTTTGGTTACCTCAGAAACCTATAGGTGTTCAATATTCTCAAGTGTATCTTAAATGAGAGAGCCTTGCCTCTTATTTATACTCTCCTAAGTAGTTTCCTTAAAAACATCTTCTAGGTCACTTTGCCCACTTTCCTTATTTTAGGGTTAACCCACTCCTAATTTCTCCATTAAATTTATTATTTAAATAATTTATTTTGTATTCACTTTGAATTATAGTACACTCATTACTTCACTTTATTATTTACCTTTTAAAATATGTTAAACCACTTTCACTACTTTGACCTTTTGGGGCTTCTAGATGACATATGAGGGTCCTCCAACTTCGGAAGTCTATAACTCTCAAACCGTGAGGAGTTATGTGACGTTCCACATACCATTGGAAATGGAATGACAAGAACTATCCATCTACAACAGTTTCAATGACAAATTCATGGACCTTCAACTTATTATTCCACAAATAAGCATGGGTTCTCTAACCATACTTCTAGGATAACTCAATCTGCAAAGCGTCTTCCCCTGAGGGATTTCACCATAAGGGAACCACTTTGGAGTTCATCCATCTGTAATTCTTATCAACCATGACAAGACAATAATGAGTCATCTTTACATCAAACAAACTTGGGTCCATTACCCAAACCTTTGTGCTACCGGGCTTTCTTCAAGGGTTGACATCAATGAAAACTAACCTTAATCAACAATCTCCCCCTTTGGCATTGATGGAAACACTCTGATGTAATACTGAAATCATATCACTCATGCTCCCCCTGGAACCATGCCTCTGTCTCATCCTCCCTTGGAACCATGCCTTTGTCTCTGCATTTGATAAATCTCTCCCCCTTTGTCATCAATGGCAAAGGTATCTTTCCATCCGGGGCTGCTCCCCCTGACTGAACTGTCATCTTATGGTGCTTCCTCGTGTACATCTAAGACATATAAGATAAGAATTCAAAAGAATTCATTTTGGAGTAGAAATAACTCCGAGTCTCTGGTGAATATACTCAAAGGATTCTCATGGAAGTGGTTTTGTAAATATGTCTTCCACTTGTTCTTTTGTGCCCACATACTCAACTCTCATGTTATTTTATGCAACCTGTTCCCATAAAAAGTTATACTTGATTGGAATGTGCTTCGTCTTGGAGTGCATCACCGGATTCTTTGAGATACTGATGGCGCTTGTATTATCACAATAGATTGGAATGGGCTCATCATACTCAACCTATATATCTGTCAGATTTTGTTTCATCCAAAAACCTGTCTACAACATGATGTTGTTGCAATCTACTCTACCTCGGTTGTAGATAATGATATTGATGATTGTTTCTTGCTTATCCATGATACTAAACAATCACCCAAGTATAATGGTGCTCCACTGGTGCTTCATTGGTCATCAATACAACCTGCCCAATCTGCATCTGTGTAGGAAATAAGTGATAGATCCTTTCCTTTTAGATACCATAATCCAAAACTCTTGTGTTCCTTTTAGATATCTGAAAATCATCTTCACTGCTAATACATGTGATTCCTTTGGTGTTGCTTGAAATCGTGCCACTTGTCCAACTGCCTACATTACATCTGGTCTGGATGCTATCACATATAGTAGGCTGCCAATCATTGGTCTGTATTGCCTCTGATCTATAGATTTCGAATCATCACCTTTTCTCAACTTGCAACTAGTTTGCATGGGAGTGAGAACTAGTTTGAAATATTCCATACAAAACCTTTTTAACATTTCTCTGATATACTTGGTTTGAGAAATAAAAATTCCTTGGTGGATTTGGCGTATTTGAAGTCCCATAAAGAAGGATAGTTCTCCAAGTAACGACATTTTAAATTCATTCTGCACATCTTTTGCAAATTTTTGGCTTAACCTATTATCATCACTACCAAAAATAATATCATCAACATAAACTTCAATTGATAATATATTACCTTGACTTACCTTGATGTAGAGGTTGTTGTCTGCACTTCTTTTTCTGAACCCTGCCTACTTCAGATACTTATCCAGTCTAGAGTACGATGCTCTAGGAGCCTGTTTTAGACCATACAAGGCCTTCTTTAATTTACACACATAATCTGTGTTTTCTGACAACTGAAATCCTTCTGGTTGTTCAATGTAGACTTCTTCTTCAAGTTCCCCAATCAGAAAAGCTGATTTTACGTCCATTTGATACATTTTAATATTTTTGGAGCATGCATAAGCTAAAAGCAAACAGATTGCTTCCATTCTGGCAACTGGGGAAAATGTCTCTTCAAAGTCGATTACTTCAACCTGTGCATATCCTTTACATACAAATCTATATTTTTTCCTTGTAACCTGTTCATCTTCATTCAATTTATTCTTGAAGACCCACTTTGTGCCGATCACATTCTTATTCTTTGGTCTTGGAACTAGTTCCCAAGTTTCATTTTTCTTTGTTTGATCCAATTCTTCATCCATGGCCTTAATCCAAGATTCACCCTTACTGGCTTCTTCAAAATAGTTTGGTTCAATTTTAGATAAGAGTGCTAGGTGTGTTTGTTCTGGTGAACAGATTCATCTTCTAGTCTCAACTCCTGCATCTTTGTTTCTGATAATCTAATCTGAAGGATGATTCTTCTGTACTCGTTTACTGGGTGTCTTTGGAGACAATTACTGAACTTGCTCTTTTGCTTCTGTTGGATTCTCTTCATCTTCCTATTCTACTTCTTTTTCATCTTCTGCTTCTTCTTCTAAGGGTTGTTTCATTGGTTCATTTTCTTCCTTTGATTTTGGTCTACCCGTTTCATCAATTGTTACGTTGATGCTTTCCACAACTTTGTTCAATCCTAGATTGTAACACTTGTATGTTTTCCTTGTACTTGAGTAACCAATAAGTACTCATTTGTCCACACGAGAGTTAAAATTTTCCATTCCACCATCTTCTCATTTGATATAACATTTGCTTCTAAAAAATCTTAAGTTCTTTACATTTGTTGGTCTTCCTTTCCATAGTTCATAAGGAGTTTTGTTAGTGTTGTTTCTGAGCATTACTCTGTTTTGAATGTGAACTGTTGTATGCACTGTCTGTGTCCAAAAATTATCTGTCAATTTTGAATCCATTAACATTGTTTGAGCCATTTCCTGTACTGACCTGTTATTTCTTTCAACAACTCCATTTTGTTGAGGTGTCCTAGCAATGGAGAATTGCCTTTTTATTCCATGATTTCTGCAGTAGTCCATAAATTCCTTTTAGGCGAACTCTCCTCCATTATTAGATCTCAAGCATTTGATTTTTGAATCCATTTCATTTTCAATCATTTCATTGTAGACCTTGAAGTTTTCAAAAGCTTCTGACTTATTCTTGAGAAAACAAACCGCAATCATTCTTTTATAATCATCAACTAATAACATGAAGTATTTCTCACCTTTTAATCCCTTTGTTTTAGTTGGTCCAACTAGATCAGTATGCACAATTTCCAGTGGTCTTGTCATTGAATATTCCTTTGATTTAAACCTGGTCTTTGTTTTCTTTCCTTGTTGATAATGCTTCCATAAAGCATTGGTTGGTTTCATGATCTGGGGAATTTCTATGATTACTTCTCTTTTGTTGACTTTGACAAGGTTATCAAAATGTATGTGCCCCATTCTTCTGTGCCATAGCCAACTTTCATCTTCCTTTTGTAACGCCCCCTTTCCATCAATCGGGCAAGCGCTACTTTGCGGAATAACAATCTCATGCTTAATTATATATATGTATATGACATGCATTTAAAACAAGTTAAACACATTTAAACTCAGAGGGAGCATAATAACTACTGTTATTATAAATAATCGACGGCTTTAACATTAATTCATATGCACAACAGAGTACATGATAATTATAAATACATAGACATGTAGTAACATAATTGAAACATCATCTGGTACTTATCTTTGAAAACGATGATTATTCCACCAATTAGGTGCAGACCTTCCATTAAACTACTAGCCTTAGACCGCGTTGCTCATCAAGCTCAGCAGTAGGTCACCCCCGAGCTAGGACTAAGCTCCACCCCAAGGAAAGGAATCCTAGGCTAGGCTGAGGTTACAGGGAAAACACACGGTCACAAGGAAGAAATTCTCTCTCGGGAACAATTCATACTTACTGCCCACAGACTCTCCTTCCCCACATGCCTGTTCCACCCAGGAGTATACACCTTCTCTGTCACCTAGACAATCCTTCAACTTCTATCCTCCCTTGCCTTGGGTTTCAGCAACAGGCCGGACCAGAATTCTCTGAGATTTGCGGTAGCTATAGGGTTCCTTCCAGGAGCTCTCCCCTTCCTCAGTACACTCTCTCACCTGAAGAGAGTCGCTCACGGGTCAAGCAACCTATTCTTCCAACTTCAAACACCTCTCTCATCTGGAGAGACTGTTGTATGACTGGTCAATGAGCCACACAGGGTCAACACTACACATCCACCATAGTCAACAAGAATTTAGACACAAACACCCTCGAGAAACAACAGACAGGTGCAACAACATAACTAGGCTTAGCAGGGATGGGACACTTCCCTTTTCTCAATCCGACCGCACGAGATAGACTCACACTCTAGTTCTTAGGGATGCATGACGAGTTGTCCATGCAGGGGTCAACTTAGACTTAACGGTTCAGAACCCAAGGGGTGTATCAACCTTCCCAAATAAAATATAGACACCGACCTCTTTGTTTCAGAGTGCACATGGGTATCTCTTGCAGAGGTTAGACAATTTCACACTTAGATGGTCTAGTAGAATGGAGGAGGAACCCCCAACATGGCTCATCTCAGCCATTTTATTTGCATGCGCCTGGGTTGACACTTGTCACCCATGCAACTGCATGCATTCCTTCAACATACATTCCTTCCATTCAGAAGTTGTTTGTCCTTCGAAAATAACTTAGGATAAAACATATTATTCACATGTCTTTTGGAATAATATTAAAATATTATTCCCAAGGACCTAATCCCCTAGGCTCAACACTTAGTCCCTTTTCCCACCTTCCAACCCCTGATCCCTTGCCCACTCTATGGAAGCTTAGTCCCCCATCACTCATTCATCGTGGTTGGTCTGCACGTGGCGGTGTTTATATTTTATTATTGTTCCACATAAATACAGGTACAAAATCAGGCTCTTGGCCTTCAACACTTAGGCTCTCTGGCCTAACAATCACATAATCCCACTAGATTATATAAACTCAGCTCACCAGCCTATAAAACATATTTACAATTCATTTCATAAACAAGATTTACAATAGGGCTCAACCTTGGGGACATTACAATCCCCCTCCCCTTATTTCTGCACTGTCCTCAGTGCAACTTTACATTACATCTGCAAGCTTTGCAATTTTTTCAAAAAGATGTGGGTATTCTGCCTGCATAACATCTTCACGCTCCCATGTCATGTCCTTGGGACCATACCAGGCCCACTGGACCTTTACAATCTCTATGGCTCGATTCCGGAGCTGTTTACTTTTCCTGTCCAATATGTGCATAGGATGCACTTGCAGGACACCTTCTGGTTCCACCTGAATCACATTCCAATCGATAAACATGATTAGTATTAGGTATATATTTCTTAAGAAGTGAAACATGAAACACATTATGTACAATCATAGATGCAAGTAATGCAAGCATGTATGCAACTGGCCCAATCCTTTCCAGGATTTCAAAAGGCCCACAATATCTTGCTGCCAACTTGGTGCAACTTCCCAGCTTCAGGGAACTCCTGTTAGTTTTCACTTTCAGGAAAACATGATCACCCACTTTGAATTCTCTGTGGGTTCTGTTCTTATCAACATAACTTTTCTGCCTGTCCTGGGCAACTTTCAAATTCTGTTTAATTCTTATCATTTGGTCTTCCATCTCCTTGAGCAACTCTGTCCCAGCTACTGCTCTGTCAATTGGATTATCCCATCTTACCGAAGTGTTGCACTTTCTTCCATAAAGTGCTTCAAATGGGATCATCTTCAACGATGCATGATACCCATTATTGTAGGTGAATTCTACCAAATGTAGGTAGTCTTCCCATCTTGCTGGTTTGTCCATCACATACATTCTCAACATGTTCTCTATTACTCTGTTCACCCTCTCTATCCGTCCATCAGACTCGGGATGATACGTTGTACTAAAATTCAAATTCGTTCTGAATCCTTTGAACAGTCCTTTCCAAAAATTCGAGGCGAATTTTGGGTCCCTATCAGACACAATCGTTTTAGGAATTTCGTGCAAGCGTGCTACTTCTTTTAAGAAGATATCAACAACATCTGCTACCTTGTGAGTGGTTTTCAATGGAATAAAATGGGCAACTTTTGTAAGCTTGTCCACCACCACCATGATTGAATCATCCTTCTTGCTTGTTCTGGGCAATCCTACAATAAAATCCATGGTCACCACTTCCCACTTCCATTTCAGAATGGGTAAAAGGCTACAACAACCCTGCTAGGTGCCTATGCTCAGCCTTAACTTTCTGGCATTCCATACATCTGGTGATGTATTCAGCGATCTCCCTCTTCAAACCCGGCCAAAAGTAATGGCTTTTGACTGCTGCCACAATCTTCTGATATCCAGGGTGTCCAACATATGTCACATTATGCATTTATTTTAGAATCGCAAGTTTCAATTCCTGTACATTGGGTATATACACTCTGTCTTTATATAGAAGTAATCCATCAACTTCCAAGGTGTAACTTTCCCTTTTCTGTGGCCTTTCACTCTGTTGTAGCTTTGCTACCAAATCTCTGTACTACAAATCGACACTTGTAGCTTCCAAAATTCTATCCTTAATATCCATCCTGTACATGGTAATGGTTGTAGCATGCAATTCATGCACCTTTATGCTGAGTTCATCAACCACCTTGTTTTCCTTCCCTTTGATATGCTTGATATCAAAGTCATATTCACACAGAAACTCCAACCACTTGCTTTGTCTAGCGTTTAAGGTTGGTTGCTCAAACAAATATTTCAGACCGTGGTGGTCTGTTCTCAATTCAAATCTTCTTTCCATGAGGTAATGTCTCCATTTCCTCAGAGCATGGACAATTGCTGCCAGCTCCAAATTGTGAGTGGCATAATTATTTTCATGCTCTTTCAATTTCCTGGAATCATAACAGATTACAAATCCATCTTGGCTGAGAACTCCTCCCAACACTTCCTTACACGCATCTGTGCACACCACGAAATCCATATTTGGATTTGCAATTCTTAGGATTGGAGCGTTGGTTAACAACTACTTCAATCACTGGAAACTCTCTTCACACTCTTCAGTCCACTGAAAATTTTTCTCCTTCTTTTGCAAGGAAGTGATAGGGTGAGCTATCTTTGAGAACCTTGTGATAAACCTTCTATAATAGCCTGCCAGACCCATAAAGGATCTAACTTCTGTCACATTCCTTGGAGCTAACCATTCTCGAATGGCCTCAACCTTGTCAAGATCCACAACGATCCCTTCTTCTGAAATAATATGTCCCAAGTAATGGATTTGTCTTTGATAGAATGAGCATTTGCTCAACTTGGCATACAGCTGGTGTTCTCTCAACACTTGTAGCACCATCCTCAGATGTTGTTCATGCTCTTCGTCTGACTTGGAATATACCAAGATGTCATCCAGGAAGACTATGACAAACTTGTCTAAATAGTTCCTGAATACACCATTCATCAAGCACATAAAAACAATAGGTGCGTTTGACAATCCAAACGGCACCACTGTGAACTCGTAATGACCGTACCTTGTTCTAAAGGTGATCTTGCTGATATTCTCATCCTTTATTCTTACCTGGTGATATCCTGATCTGAGATCTATCTTCGAAAATATTTTTGCACCCTTCAGCTGATCGAAAAGATCATCGATCCTCGATAGAGGATAGTTGTTCTTGACAGTTACCTTGTTCAACTGCCAAAAATCAATGCAAAGCCTCAACGTCCCATCCTTCTTCTTCACGAACAGGACCGAGGCACCCCAAGGTGACACGTTGGGGAAAATGTACCCCTTCTTCAAAAGATCTTCGAGTTGCTATTGCAACTCTTTTAGCTCTGGCGTACTCATTCTATAAGGAGCTTTCGACACCGGAGCTGTTCCAGGCATCAAATTTATAGAAAAATTGATATCTTTCTTTGGAGGTAGTCTAGGTACCTCCTGAAATACATTCTTGAACTATGTGAGTACCTCATGGTCTCCAATTCTTGAGACTTCATCTATGGATGATTCCTCCACACGGGCTGCAAATAATTGACAGCCTTTCCTGTAACACTTCTTCAGCTGCATGGCTGAGATTTCTCTAACAACCACAACTCTGGGAATTCCTTGGACTGTTTTTCAATTTCCCTCCTCATCCAGGCATGTAAACCTCTTATTATGACAGTCCAAGAGGGCATAGTGCTGGTCCAACCAGTCCATCCCAATTAAGCGACTATAAGAGCCTAAAGGCAGAACATTTAATTCAGCCTTCGTGCTCAATCCATTCATGTCTATCGAACATGATTTAACCAATTCAATGACCTTCCTCTTGGTTCCCGTAGCCAACTTCACTAACCAAGACCTTTTATGTTTGCTTCTTGATAAATGAAAACTTTCCACCACCCTAAGATCTACATAACTATGGATAGCCTCAGAATCAATTAAAATAATAAATGGTTGGTTGTTGATCATACCTTCCACTTCAATCATGTACGATTGAAATTCTATTGGCTTGTTGTCTAGGGTTGCGTAGATCCTTGGCATCCTTCTAACCATATCCTCCACTATTTCAGCTTGTTGAACACTATGGATAGTTCTCTCTTTATCTTTTTTGTGGGGGCAGTCCCTGTACCTATGGTTCCCTTTACAGCCCCAAAACTCCATAGGTGGTGGTCTGGGCCTTTTCTCACCCACTTCAGCCTTCCTGGGCTCTCTAAAAGATGGTTTTCCTCGAGGATTGTGTCTGAAAAAGGGAGGCTTGTTTCCCTTCTTCCTCTACTCTTTCCTAAACTTTTTCTGATCATCCCAAGCCTTCCGAAAAGTAGGCCTTTCTCTTTTTTGTTCATATAAGCATTTTGTCCTTCTTATTGTTTCTTCCATCTTATTGTTTCTTCCATAGTCTTAGAATCATCATACTGAATCCTGTCACTAGTAGAAGGTGGTAGTCCACTCAGATATCTCTAAATATTGACAGCCTCATCTTTAATGAACAAAACATACTTCTATAGTTCCAAAAACCTTCGTTCGTATTCATCGATGGTCATGCTGCCCAACTTGAGTTCGAAGAAATCCTTCATCTTTCTATCATAGTACCTTTTGGTCAAGTATTTCTTCTTGAAATACCTCTTGAACTCCTTCCAAGTGATATCTTTCTCTCTGATGTGATGAACCTGCACAAACTGATCCCACCACATGGATGCTTTTCCCTTTAGTTGATACATCGCAATTCTTCCTTCTGCATGAGGGGAATAATTCTATAGTTGGAGATATTTCCTCATGCCTAGCAATCATGTTTCAACATCTTCCTCCTTCTTATGTTCTCCATCGAACATTGGAGGCTTGAACTTGTTCATCTCTCCTTTCAATTCATCCCTTCTAGATGTTCGGTGATTTCTAGTAGGGGACAGGCTTGAACTACTGTGCACTTCACTGCTGGAATGCTTTGGGGAGCGATGACGATGTCTGCTACCACTCCTCGATCTTCTTCTTCTCTTAGGGGTCCTGCGACTCTCTGTCTTGGTTGAGCCACTCCTCTTCTCCAACTTCCTTTCTATTCTTTCTAGGTTCTTCAACATTTTAAATTTGAATCCTCCCTACTGATCCCTGACCCTCATGAACTTTCGGCTATCAGATCGGTGAGCCTAGGCATATTTCTGCAATATTTCAATGAGTTTCATCATATGTCCTTCCTTATCCATCTCTTTTCTATGCCCATTAGAGTTTGATCCTTCGAATCCAAGGTTGATATCCCTTCTTACCATTTCATCCTCTGTTTCAGAGGCAATTTGTACCTTTTCCATTTCTTTACTTAGCGTAGATTCACGGTTGACCTAACACTCATTGAACTCTGCACACACAATGTGCAATCAACTGAAATTTTTCAGGCCCTTAAACCTTCAAGAAACTTACAACACTCATAAACCAACATGAACAAGAAAAACATTTCAATTCCATTAAGTTTTCTGAGCTCTGTTTGGCTCTGCAAATTTTGGGACTTTTGGTTTCGGGGTCTTGGTCCACGAGACTCTCATACTTTCTTTCGGGTGATAGCTCCCTCTTTCTCCCTACCCTTGTAACCAAAGGCATCTTTCACAACTTCGCGATATCACGAGTTCGTGAGTCGAAGACCCTCGACTCTTCTTCCTCCAAATGATGATACCCAAGATGCGATATGGGTATGGCCCACGATGGACAGTCTCGATGAATTCAGGGTTTCACGTATCATGATTTCCATGTTCCTGTGCAACTCTAAAGGGTTTTTAAAACCTGCGCACATTTTCCAGATCTGATGGTCATGAGGGTTCTCCTTTTCCCCGAACAGATCCTACAGCTCCAACACTTCTGGTGTGGAGTCCTCTCTCCCTATGGACAGATGCCACATCGACTATGGTTTCATAACACCGCTACACCTCCTGAGCTTGGTAACACGGTCAAGTAACTCCTTGACACTCAGGAGCATTCAAAGGTCTAAAATTGGTCCTCCACACACAATTTCTCCTCAAACCCTCGGTCCAAAGACCACTCAACTGGCCCATCTAGGCTTAGCGCCGAAACCTTGGCTTGGATACCATATTGTAACACCCCCTTCCCATCATCGGGGCAAGTGATACTTCGCGGAATAACAAACTCATGCTTAATTATATATATGTATATGACATGCATTTAAAACAGGTTAAACACATCTAAATTCAGAGTGAGCATAAGAGTTACTATTATTATAAATAATCAATGGCTTTAACATTAATTCATATGCACAACAAAGTACATGATAATTATAAATACACAGACATGCAGTAACATAATTGAAACATCATCTGGTACTTATCTTTGAAAATGATGATTATTCCACCAACCAGGTGCAGGCCTTCCACGAACCTCCTAGCCTTAGACCACGCTGCTCATCAAGCTCAACAGTAGGTCACCCCCAAGATGGGACTAAGCTCCACCCCAAGGCAAGGAATCCTAGGCTAGGCTGAGGTTACAGGGAAAACACATGGGCACAAGGAAGGAATTCTCTCCCAGGAACCACTCATACTCACTGCCCAAAGACTCTCCTTCCCCACATGCCTGTTCCACCCCAGGAGTATACACCTTATTTGTCACCTAGATAGTCCTTCGGCTGCTATCCTCCCTTGCCTTGGGTTTCAGCAACAGGTCGGACCGAAATTCTCCAAGCTTTGCAGCAGCTACATGGTTCCTTCCAGGAGCTCTCTCTTTCCTCAGTACACTCTCTCACCTGGAGAGAGTCGTTCACAGGTCAAGCAACCTGTTCTTCCAACTTCAACCACCTCTCTCACCTGGAGAGAGTGTTGTACGACTAGCCAACGAGCCACATAGGGTCAACACTACACGTCCACCAAAGTTAGCAGGAATTCAGACACGAACACCCCCGGGCAGCAACAGACAGGTGCAAAAACATAACTAGGCTTAGCAGGGACGGGACACTTCCATTTTCTCAATATGGTATCACGAGATAGAATCACACTCTGGTTCTCAGGGATGCGTGACAAGTTGTCCATGTAGGGGTCGACTCAGACTTAACAGTTCACAAACCAAGGGGTGTATCAGCCTTCCCGAAGCAAATATAGACACCGAGCTCTTTGTTTCAGAGTGCACAAGGGTATCTCTTACATAAGTCAGACGGGTTCATGCTCAGACGGTCTGGTAGAATGGAGAAGGAACCCCCAACATGGCTCATCTCAGCCATTTTATTTGCATGCACCTGGGTTCACACTTGTCACCCATGCAACTGCATGCATTCCTCCCATTCAGAAGTTGTTTGTCCTTCCAAAAGAACTTAGGATAAAACATATTATTCACATGTCTTTTGGAATAATATTAACATATTATTTCCAAGGACCTAAGCCCCTAGGCTGAACACTTAGTCCCTTTTCCCACCTTGTAGCCCCCGATCCCTTTCCCACTCTGTGGAATCTTAGTCCCCCATCACTCATTCATCATGGTCGGTCTGCACGCAACTGTGTTTATATTTTATTACTCTTTCGCATAAATATAGGTACAAAATCAGGCTCTCTGGCCTAACAATCACATAAGCCCACTAGATTATATAAACTCGACTCACCAGCCTATAAAACATATTTACAATTCGTTTCATAAACAAGATTAGGACTCGACCTTGGGGACATTACACCTTTCCTAGAAAACACTTTTCATTTCAAATTTCACTTAACACATAAATGTTACTTGAAGTTCTTGCAGTTGTAGTGACCAATTTCCCTGAACCTTCTTTTCTTATCTCACACTTTTGTGAATCGAAAGTAGCTTTATGACCTTGGTCACACATTTGACTCACACTTAGAAGATTATGTTTCATATCTTCTACTAGTAGAACATTTTCTGCCTTTTCATTCTTGTTCCCAATTCAGACTGTGCCTTTTTCAAATGATTTTGGATGAATCATCATTTCCGAAGGAGACTGATCCATCTCTTTCCTTTCGTAATGTAAGAAAATTGTCTCTATCACCTATCATGTGTTTTGAACATCCACTGTCAACATACCAACTGCGTTTCTTCTGCTTAGTTGTTAGAGAAATTGTGCATTCTTAATTTCTATACTGATCTTGCTCTCTTATCCATGTTGTTTTCTGAGGTTCCTGTCTGTGACTATTTTTATTCTATTGAGGTTCTTCAGGAAGGAATGTCAATCTGCAATCTTTGGCCACATGTCCAAAATTGTTACATTTGTAACATTCCACTTCAGTGCTCAATGATTCAAACATGTTGTAACTTCTTCTTTGTGTTTCACTAGCTCTTTTTGAATAACCCCTTTGTGTATGACTCTCAAAGTTGTTATTGTTCCTATTGTTAGCTCTGCAATTCACATCTTTAAGTCCAAAATTATTACATGCATAACATACACCAAAAAATATAGTTTGATACCTGGGAGTTGAAGATCTTATGAAAGGAGGTGCTCTTATGAATCATTCTTCTTCTTGAGGCCTATCTATCTGTTGTTGATTCTGAAATACAAATATTCTTCGTGGAGGAGTGTCCCTGTAATATTCCTTGTATATATTCCTATCCCCTTTGATTGTTTCTGCATAACTTTTTGGATATGTTTATTTCTCTATTGTTTTGGAGCTTGATCCCTTTTCTGTCTGATTGTATCCAAGTTCGGACTTGTTAAGATGAGATTTTTGACTACTGATAATGTCATCCAGAACTTTTGAGCTATTCTGCATATTTTTCTTTTGAATATCCTTTCTTAGTGCGACAATCTTTGTTTCCAAGTTTCCAACGATCCTGTCATTTTATTCTAGATTTACTTTGAGTGCTTCATCAATTCTTTTATCTTCTTTTATTTGAACCTTCAATTTTGTGATCATTTGTTGTAGTTCTCGAGTATCCTTTTTCTTGTCTATTTATGCTTGTAGTTTCTTGTTTTCCTTCTTTTCTCTTCTAATAACTTCTACGACACACATTAATTCTTCTCGATAGTCAACTTCTACTTCTTCAATTTCTTCTTCAACTTCTTCATATTCTTCTTCGGCTTCTTCGGCTTCTTCTTTGGAGTCTTCTTTGTCAGAGTCTTTTACTGCCATGGAAATAACTCTCCCTGTCTCACTGTCACTGACTTCATCTTCATCTGATGATCAGATGTCTTATTTGGTGCATAAGATTTTCCTGAAAACTTTCTTTGTAGTTCTTTTTCCTTAATATGTGTGTTTTCCTTTTGAGTAACCTTCATCATTTCTCTTTTTCTTATGAGGACATTTTCTAGCAAAATGACCAATACCATCAAAATTAAAGAAAATTAAAGGAATCTTACCTCTATACCTATCGTCGGTTCCCTTGTTCAGTCTTTTGATGAAGTTGGCCACTTCTTCATCATCTTCCAAGATGTCATTGTTAACGCTATATTCTTCTTGTTCCTTTTTCTTTTTCTTTGATCTTTTGGATTCTTTGAAGGTTGCTTCTTTTACATCTAGATTTTCCTGTTATGTTCTGATTTCATATGTTGTGAATATTCCATGCAGTTCATCCATTCTTATTGAGTTTAGATCTGATCTTTCTTTTAGTGCTGATATCTTAGGGTTAAATCTCACAGGAAGAGATCTTAGTACCTTTTGAACAATTACATATTCTTCAATTTCTTCTCCCAATCCTATGATTTCATTCACAGTTTCATCGAATCGTAAGAATTAGGTTGCAATATTCTCATCTTCCTTTATTTTTAGTTGTTCAAAATGACCTCTGTAAGTTTGAAGCTTTGCTTCTTTAATTTTTGTATCTCCTTAGCATATTTACAATGTGCAACTTTAGTGAATGCTGTATCACTGAGACCATTCAAAAGTGTTGATGCAGGAGCATCTGAAGCGAGCCAGCGTGGGGATAAAGGATAGTTGGAGAAGCGCCCAACGCAAATTTTGAAATTATCTTGAAATTATTGCCAATCTTAAATGAGATAATTAAGAAGGAGCGCACTTGTAAAATGTAAAAGGACCTTGAGCAATCTGCTCTCGTCCTTATTAGGTAGAAGGCATTTACGATAGTTAATGCAAGTAGATATAATTTAATGTGTAGATTAGATAGTTTAGAATGAGAGAGGGAAATGAGATATAGACACCCTCATTGTATTATTGTAACATAGAAGGATAGAACAGATAGAAGAAGGATTATGCCAATTGAGAGCATAGAGCATAGAAGAGAAGAAGCAGAGAGCTGTGTAGCCGAATTCCATGTACAAAAGTTCTGGATTTATACAAGAAGGCTTTGATTCAGACTCATGGTGTTCAAATATTCTCTGTGTATGCATTTTTGAATGTTATGCTCATGAATGTTTTACTCTTTCTGTCATGCAATTGCTTTTATGCTATGTATGAATGATTTCTTGTTGAATGTTTGAAATCTGATAGAGAGAGTAAGGGAAATGAGTTTCAATTGTTTCTCTATCTGAGCAAGAGTTCCTGCAAGGAGTGCAGTTGAATTGTCCACAAGGAGTGCGTTGAAAAAGGGTTCAAAGGTTTGTCTCTGAAAGCTCAAGAGAGATAACTTTTGTTCTCATTCCCTCATAAGTGCAGTTGGGCACAGGAGCCATGCAAGGTGTGCACAGGCCGAGAAGAGGTTCAGGTTTTGTAACTTGAATGAAGTATTGAGAGACTGTTACTGCAGAAGTGCGCAGAGTCGACGAGTTCCAATTCCTTGGAGTAATTAAGGAATTTTCTGCAAGGAGTGCGTGCATGAGTCTTCTTCAAGACTCAGAGTTGGAGAAAGTTTAGGAAGGATAAAGCCTTCAAATTCGTTGAAGGAAGCACAGGAAGTTTGTGCACTAGAAACAATGAGAAGGCGTTGCAAGTTGGGTCACGGGTGATTAAGTACCATGGAAGAACACTTTGGTAAGAAGTTGCATACGTCCTTGAGAAGGAAAGAACGGACGGTCGGAATTATCGGTGGAGAATTCACAAAGTCCCGTGAGCCGTCAGATCTCATGGAGGAGCAGGGGAGTTACGACGAGTATTCCCAAAGGTTGAAGCTCAGAAGGAGCAGAGCCATAGATTCAAGCTGTAGGGGCCATTGGATTTACTCATGAACTTCTATTTCATGCTTTCGTAGATTGAAGTCTCGTAATATTGGCAATAGGACTCGCGAAATCACGAAACACAAAGTCCGAAAGGGCCGAAAGGATTTTGTGGGCCACAGAATCAGCAGGGTGGACAGGTGGCGCACTATCGACATGGAAGTCAAACTCCATTGACCATTTTAGGGTTTCTTGGGGTGAAGATCTGAATTCTTTGCATTAGGATTTGTGAAATCGCGAAGTTCGAAGTCCTGACAGAATGAGGGGCTGTTGAGAAGTCAAACCTTGCGAGCGCATCAGAGATTCGACAGATCGGGTTTCAAGAATCGAGGGAACAAGTTGCTTGACATCACAACCACCAAAACCGCGATAAGGAGAAATCTGAAAGAGAGAGAGAAAAGGTCAAGCATTGACTGTTTTTCGAGTTTTCGGAGATTGGGGGACAAGGTGCTTGACCACCGGATTCGCAAAAGTGCGAAGTCTGATCTCCCGAAGTATAAAGGGGAATTTCTCGAAGTTAATTGTGGGTGCAAATATCCCGAAAGGGAAATAGGAGAGCCATTGTCGAGAGCTCTTCGGGCTAGTGAAGGAATAAAGATCCTGTGTACGTGGACCTTCCGACCTGCGGGTTGAGGAGGGTAGCGGCTATCATTTTTGGTATCAGAGCACAGAAAGGTTCTTTGCTTTCTGTAGCAAGGAAAAAGAGAATTCACCATGCCACCGAGAAGAAGGGATAGGCAAACACCTGACCCACCAGAGGAGAGGGAAATGCCGAGAAGAAGAGGTAGGCAGATGACTAATCCAACCATGGAAAAAGAAATGCGTGATTTATGCACTAGACTTGAAGACATGGAGACAACACAGAGGCGCACAGTCGGTGTTGGGGATCTTAGTGATTCCGAAAGTGAAATTGAGGATGAACATGAAGAAGAGGAAGTTGCAGCCGAAGATGCAGCAAACGAATGCTTGATTAGGGCTATTACAAGAATGGGTGCAAGAGAGAAAATGGACATTCCAGTTTATGAGGGAAATCTGGATGCAGAGGAGATTCTAGACTGGATTAGAGCTCTGGACACATATTTTGACTATGAAGATGTTGAAGAGGACAAGAAGGTCAAATATGCTATCAAAAGATTGAAGGGACATGCAACATTGTGGTGGGATGAACTACAAGCTGACAGATGCTGCAAAGGCAAGCAGAAGATCAAGAGTTGGGACAGAATGATCGCAAAGATGAAGGCGAAATCCATCCCCAGAGATTACCAGATTATTCTATTTCGAAGGATGCAAAACTTGAGATAGAAGCTGATGACAGTGAAAGAATATACTGAAGAATTCTACAGGCTGAACATCAGGGTAGGTCATCAGGAGAGCGATGATGAAAAATTTGCCAGATACATGAATGGCCTGAGATACGACATTCAGGATGAGATGAGCATGGAAACCATCCGAACGGTGGAAGATGCTTATCAGATGGCTCTAAAAGCAGAAGAGAAGTTGAGCCAAGAGCAGGGTCAAAGAGGCCAAGGCAGGAGTCAAGCCAGGGGAAAATCAGTTGTCCAGGATAAAAATCAGAAGCCCAAGGAGGACTAGAAGAAACCTCAGACTCTAACTAAGAGAGGTGGAAGCTCACAGCGAGGGAAACATGCTGAACAGAGAGGGCAGCATACCGAACAAAGAGGAGATTATGCTGATAATAATATTTTTCCTCGTACCAGAGGTAGAGGAAGAGGAAGAGGTGGAGTAATAACATGCTTCACATGCGAAAAGAATGGTCAAAAGTCTTATGAGTTTCCAGACAAAAATAAGGAAGGTGGAGGGACTCACATCGCTGAAGCGTAGAGGCCAGACATTAAGGTAGAGGATGTTGAAGGCAGAAGATCACTGATGATGCAAAAAGATCTTTTGACACCAGAGAAGGCTGTGGAGAGTTCAGTCCAAAGAAACAGACTTTTCCAGACTGCTTGCAAGACCAAGGATAGGGTATGCAAGGTCATTGTGGATATTGGTAGCACCGATAATATCGTTTCTACAGAGATGGTAGAAAAGATGGAGCTGGAGACGATTGATCATCCAAGCCCATACAGAGTTTCGTGGCTACAAAAAAGACATTAGGTAACTGTCACTAAACAATGTTTAGTTGAATTTAAGATAGGGGGATATAATGATAAGATACTCTGTGATGTTATTCCCATGGATGTTTGTCATCTATTGCTAGGTAGACCATGGCAATATGACAGGAATGTGATTCATGATGGGAGAATGAACGCATACACCCTAGAGAAGAATGGGACAACTCACATGTTGCTTCCAATCAAGGATAAGGAGGTGAAACCGGAAGTAAATAACACTATACTTCTCATGAGTGGGAAGGAACTTCTTACAGAAGTCAAGAAGAAGGAAGAACTGCAATTCATTGTGGTTAGGAAGCCTAGAATTGTTTTGACCAGCACAAGAGTGGATGATTTACCAGAAGAGGTCCAGGAACTATTGGAAGAGTTCGCTGACATAGTAGTGGATGAACTACCTCGTTCGTTGCCACCGATTAGAAATGTGAGTCATCATATTGATCTCATACCAGGAGCCAATTTTACAAACAAAGCCATGTATAGATTGACGTTGCAAGAGAATGAAGAGGTCAAAAGACAAGTCCAAGATTTGTTGGACAAAGGATTAGTCAGGGAAAGCTTGAGTCTGTGTGTTGTTCCAACAGTACTCAGTCCGAAGAAAGATGGAGGCTGGAGGATGTGTACTGACTGAAAGGCGATCAACAAGATAACCATCAGGTACAGACTTCCATTGCCAAGGATGGATGATCTTATGGATTGCTTGAGTGGAGCAAAATTCTTTTCAAAGATTGATTTGAAAAGCGGTTATCATCAAATCCGCATAAGAGAAGGTGATGAATGGAAGACAACCTTCAAAACAAATGAAGGGTTGTATGAATGGCTTGTTATTCTGTTTGGCTTAACAAATGTGCCGAGTACTTTCATGAGGTTGATGAACGAAGTCCTAAGGGAGTTCATTGGAAATTTTTTTATCGTATATCTGGATGACATACTAGTTTTCAGTAAAACCGTGGCAGAGCATCTAAAATATTTGGCTACAATGATAAAGAGGTTACAGCAGGAGAAGCTATTGATAAACATGAAGAAATCCTCATTCATGAAGACGGAGCTCATTTATTTGGGATTTGTTATTTCTGCAGATGAGTTGAGGATGGATCTAGATAAGGTGGAGGTGATCAAGAATTGGCCATCACCGAAGAATACCTTTGAGGTGAGAAGTTTTCACGGATTGGCTAGTTTCTACCGAAAGTTCATTAGAAATTTCAGTGGAATTAGTGCACTAATGATGGATATAGTGAAGAAAAGACACAAGTCTTTTCACTGGACAGAAGAGGCTGAAAAGAGTTTTAATCTGTTGAAGAGGAAAATCACAAAACAACTAATCTTGGTGTTACCTGATTTCCAAAATACATTTTAGGTGAAGTGCGATGCAAGTGGATTTGCAATAGGGGCAATCTTGAGTCAAGAGGACAGGTCGATAGCATACTTCAACGAGAAGCTGAATGAAGCGAAGGTGAAATGCTCCACGTATGATAAGGATTTCTATGCTATTATACAAGCATTGAAGAAATGGAGACATTACTTGATCCCAAAAGAGTTTGTCTTATACAGTGACAATCATGCATTATAGTTTGTGACTCAACAAGAAAAGTTGAATCAGAGACATGTTAAATGGGTTGAATATATGCATAATTTTACTTTTGTGATTAAACATATTTCTGGTACTGCTAACAAAGTTGTTGATGCTTTGAGCAGGAAGTGTTTGCTATTGCGGGAGTTCAAAGTCAAAACATTGGGTTTTGATGATCTCAGGGACATGTACAAGGATGATCCAGATTTTAAGGAGGCATACGAAGCAGCTGAGAATCCAATTCTCAGAGATAGAAGCCAATGGACATAATACATGATCCAGGAAGGATTACTGTTTAAAGGTAATCAACTTTGTATTCCAAAATGCTCCATGAGGGAGAATTTGTTGAAGGAGAAACACATTGGGGGATTGGCAGGACATTTTGGTCACGACAAGACATTCGTAAAATTGAATGAGTCATATTTTTGGCCGGGAATGTGAGCAGACGTCAAGATATTCGTGGACAGATGCAAAATTTTCCAGCATTCGAAGGGAAGGAAACAAAATGAAGGGTTTTATAAACCATTACCCATACCTGAGAAGTCGTGGGATGCAGTCAACATGGATTTCATATTGGGGTTGCCAAGAACACAAAGAGGGTACGACTCAATCTTTGTGGTGGTGGATAGATTTTCCAAGATGGCACACTTAATTCCATGTCAGAAGACCAGTGACGAAACTCACATTGCAAATCTGTTTTTCAAAGAAGTCATTCGACTTCACGGCTTACCAAGGAGCATAGCTTCGGATCGAGACACTAAGTTCGTAGGACACTTTTGGAGGACCTTATGGAAGAAGCTGGGAAATAAATTGTCGTTTAGTTCAGCTTATCATCCTCAAATGGATGGATAGACAGAAGTGGTGAACAGAAGTCTGGGATACTTGCTGAGAAGCCTGGTGACAGAACACCATATCCAGTGGGACAACATATTACCATAGGTAGAGTTTGCTTATAACGACTTAGTTAACAGAAGCACGGGGCAAAGTCCATTTCAGATTGTCTATGGCATACAACCGAGAGGAATTTATGAGTTGAGGGATTCATAACAGATTGCAACTAGGAGCACTAGTGCAAAAGATTTCGCAGAGGTGATGAAGGAACTTCACAGCCAGGTGAAGGATCGATTGCAAAGTTCGAACCAGGAATATAAGCGCAGAGCAGATCAACACAGGAGACAACTTCAATTTGAGGTTGGTGATTTGATTCTGGCACATTTGAGAAAGGAAAGGTTCCCGAGAGGAACATATAATAAGCTGAAGATGAAGAAAATCAGACCATGTAAGGTCTTAAAGAAATTTGGGGCCAATGCTTACGAGATTGAATTACCCGATGGAATCAGAATTTCTCCGATATTAAATATCTCAGATTTGTACCCATATAAAGCTGAGGAAGTAGGGACAGGAAATGAACAACCAGTGGTCTAGTGGACAAAGCAGATGCTAGTTGCAGAAAAGCCGCAGATGGAGCGCATATTGGACAAAAGAGTGAGCAAGAAGACCAGGCAAAAGAAATACTTTGAATATTTGGTCAAGTGGAAAGGCCATCCAGTTGAATATGCCAGCTGGGAGAACGAAGCAGAGATCCAGAGGCATGGACACACTGTACGCGAGCTCATGGATAAGAGTCCATGAAAATTTTCAAGCAAGGGAGTATGATGGAGGAGCATCTCAAGCAAGCGAGCGTGAGGATAAAGGACAACTAGAGAAGCACCCAGTGCAAATTTTGAAATTATCTTGAAATTAATGTGCCAATCTTAAATGAGATAATTAAGAAGGAGCGCACTTGTAAAACGTAAAAGGACCTTGAGTGATCCGCTCTCATCCTTAGTAGGTAGAAGGCATTTATGATAGTTAATGCAAGTAGATAGAATTTAATGTGTAGATTAGCCAGTTTAGAATGAGAGAGGGAAACAAGATATAAACACCCTCATTGTATTATTGTAACACAGAAGGACATAACAGATAGAAGAAGGATTATGCCAATTGAGAGCATAGAGCATAAAAAAGAAGAAGCAGAGAGCTAGGTAGCCAAATTCCATGTAAAAAAGTTCTGGATTAATACAAGAAGGCTTTGATTCAGACTCATGGTGTTCAAATATTCTCTGTGTACGCATTTTTGAATGTTATGCTCATGAATGTTTTACTCTTTCTGTCATGCAATTTATTTTATGCTATGTATGAATGATTTCTTGTTGAATGTTTGAAATCTGAGAGAGAGAGTAAGGGAAATGAGTTTCAATTATTTCTCTATCTGAGCAAGAGTTCCTGCAAGGAGTGCAATTGAATTGTCCGCAAGGAGTGCATTGACAAAGGGTTCAAAGGTTTGTCTCTTAAAGCTCAGAAGAGATAGCTTTTGTTCTCATTCCCTCATAAGTGCAGTTGGGCACAGGAGCCGTGCAAGGTGTGCGTAGGCCGAGAAGAGGTTCAGGTTTTGTAACCTGAATGAAGTATTGAGAGACTGCTACTGCAGGAGTGCAAAGAGTCGATGGGTTCCAATTCCTTGGATTAATTAAGGAATTTTCCGCAAGGAGTGCATGCAGGAGTCTTCTTCAAGACTCAGAGTTGGAGAAAGTTCAGGAAGGATAAAGCCTTCAAAGTCGTCGAAGGAAGCACAGGAAGTTTTTGCACTGAAAACAATGAGAATACATTGCAAGTTGGGTCATAGGTGATTAAGTACCGTGGAAAAACACTTTGGTAAGAAGTTGTAGACGTCCTTAAGAAGGAAAGAACGGATGGTCGAAATTCTCTGTGGAGAATTCACGAAGTCCTGTGAGCCGTCAGATCTCACGGAGGAGAAAGGGAGTTACGGCGAGTATTCCCAAAGGTTGAAGCTCCGAAGGAGCAGAGCCATAGATTCAAGCCATAGGGGCCATTGGATTTACCCATGAAATTCTATTTCGGGCTTTCGTAGATTGAAGTCCCATAATCTTGGCAACAGGACTCGCGAAATCACGAAACGCGAAGTCCCGAAGGGCCGAAAGGATTTTGTGGGCCACAGAATAAACAGGGTGGATAGGTGGCGCACTATCGACACAGAAGTCTAACTCCGTTGACCATTTCTAGGTTTCGTGGGGTGAAGATCCGAATTCTTTGCATTAGGATTCGTGAAATCATGAAGTCTGAAGTCCCGACGGAATGAGGGGTTGTTGAAAAGTCAAACCTTGCGAGCGCATCGGATATTGGACAGATCAGGTTTCAGGAATCGAGGGAACGAGTTTCTTAACATCGTAACCGCCGAAACCGCGATAACGAGAAATTTGAAAGAGAGAGAGAAAAGGTCAAGCATTGACTATTTTTGGGTTTTCGGAGATTGGGGGACAAGGTGCTTGACCATCGGATTCGCAAAAGTGCGAAGTCCGATCTCCTGAAGTATAAAGGGGAATTTCTCAAAGTTAATTGTGGGTGCATATTTCTCGAAAGGGAAATAGGAGAGCCATTGCCGAGAGCTCTTCGGGCCAGTGAAGGAAGAAAGATCCTGTGTATGTGGACCTTCCTATCTGCGGGTTGAGGAGGGTTGCGGCTATCAAGTGCATTTTTGGCTTTGGAATTATTCTCACCGAGTTTAACAACTTTATCATTTGTTGGTGGAACTGTTGATTCTATGTATCCATCTACAATTCTTTGCCAACCTGGAAATCCTTGTGCCTGTATATATGTCTTCATCCTTATGCTCTAAAAAGCATACTTTTGTCCATCAAACTGTGGTATTCAATTTTTATACAAGTTGGTACTCTCCATGATCTACCTTTCAGTGGTTAAACTGATTTCTGAAGGAGCCTGCTCTGATACCAATTGTTGGATTACTGAGAGGGGGCGATGAATTAGTAATAGAGTAATTATAATAATTTTTCTTCAAATAATCCAAGTGGTATATCAATGTATAATTATTATCCCATAATGAGCAATAAGAAATGAACAATCACACACATACACAATACACTAGTGTATTACGTGGAAACTCAAATCGAAAGAAAACCACCTAATGTTTTTTCTTATATGTATTGAAGAATTACATTCATTGGAAGCACCAACTTCCTTTGTTTTCCAACTACAACTGGAAGGAGGCTCCAACCCCCTAGTGTCTCAGGCTACAACCTGAGGGAATCTCCAACTCCCCAATTCTCTGGCTAGAACTAGAAGGAGGATACAAACCCCTATTTTCTCAAGCTACAACCGGAAGGTGGATACAACCACCTGTCCTTGCCCCGTCCAACTGCCCCGAAGTAGAAGTAGAATGATGGAACCACTATCACACTATCATTGTGAGATATATTTCTCTAAACCTGTACCAATAAAATTGAACCATGCATCAACCTGTACCTCAATTGGTAATCAACCTGTACCATAAACAATTGCATCAACCATGCACCAACCTGTACCATAAACAACTGCATCAACCATGCACCAACCTATACCAAACAATATGTAATCAACCTGTACCATAAACAAGTGAAACCAA
>ML825170.1:24012-35727 GCA_009831015.1 Picea engelmannii | reverse complement strand
ACCATCCTTGAAATGAGACAAAGTGCTTAATAGATTTCCCCGAGAAATGCATTAAGCAACACAAAAATAAAAATCATATACTATATATGATTATTGAAGACAATTTGAATAATAAATTTAACTCAATGAGTTATGACTGCATGGCTTAAGGACTGAGATGCCCGTCTTTCTCTTGTTGTGTTGCTTAGATACTTTGGCCACTTATTAGAGAGGGAGGAAGGGATTTCGTCTAAAAAAGTGTAGTTCAGTTCGGTAGGTGCAAAGTTGTAGCTCATAAATTATATTCATTTTGACTTGGCCAGTTTTGATTTTTGCAGTTACACTCTCTTATCTTACACTAGATTAGGTTACTATAATTTCAATAGATCAAAATACAACTAGATGTTCATAAGATTACAATAATGCCATAACAACTAGAGAGATATGAAAAAACAAAAACTTGGAGTGTGTTTTTCCTCTGAATGTGTTGGATCTGAGATCCATATGGATATATGATTGTAATATATCCCTTATCCTGTACAATCACACTCAAAATAGTGATATAGTTTAACTATATATAAGTACATACCTTTGGCAGCATCGACAGGTAGTGGCACCATTCAACAACAATGATAAGCAATGATGAAACTTAAAACTTCAAAGGCTCTCCAAGTTGTAATATAAATATAGTTGGATATGTGCTAGGGTAAGGTGCACTAGGAAAACTAAAAATTAGTCCCAACACTTCACATAAACTTTCACTGCAACTGGTGCTGCAAATGGCAGAGAAACTAGTGTTGCAACTGGCACTATAATGGGTGTTGCAAATGGCACTGCAACTAGTGTTGCAAATGGCACAAAGAAACTAGCATGAAGGAACTGGCACTGCAACTGCAACTGGCACTACAGACTTAAGGTTTTATGAGGAAACCCTAATTTTTCAACTTCAAAAATTTGTAGATTTGATCTGGGGAAGATATGTGTCCTACTTAGGAAACCTTCTTAGTGAGTTTAGTAAGTGCTCAATGAGATTGAAAATGGGGGAAACTAAGGATCTTCCTTCCAACGATTAGAATGTTATGAGGAAAACCAACTCTGATACCATGTTGAAATTTTGGTATGCTCATTTAACCATAGACAATGTCACATCATTATCACCCAAACATAGGCATTCACATATTCTACCCCCGAGCACACTAACCTTTACTTAGAATAATTTTGGCAAGCCTACTCCATAACCAACAAATAAACCCTAGATGCTAACTGCAACAACAACTCAAGACAAATAGAGCCCTCCTTCTCCTAGGGTAGTGGACAAGAGAGAGAATCTCCATATCCACAGAACATGTACCATATACAATTGCAACAACTGCAACTGCACTACTCTCTCATACTTGCGCCATACTTAGAAATAATATCACCAAGAGTATCACCAAGAATGTCACCAAGAGAATCACTAAGAGAATATCACTTGATAGTGCTAAAGAGAGACCAAGACCAAGAGATGACCATATTCCCTTATTCCTCCTTGTAACTGCAGTTGTAGCAATAGCTACATCTCTCCACAAGACTTGCGCTCTGACTAGGTACCCAATGAGCTAAAACGTCCTCTATTTATATTAATATGTCCAGTGAATTTTCTGTTTGAGCCGACCTATATTCTAGGGTTTCCACACATATGTGTAATGGTTCACTTGCTTCCAAAATATTATATTCTAATTCATAGGTTACACGTGGAGGTTAATACCTCTCGCAAATACCAAAACATAAACGCAAAAAAACCCATTCCGAGGTTAAAATTGGGGATTTTAACCCCCTGAGCTCAATTTCCTCAATTTCCTCCTGAATTTTCCTCAATTTCACTGGAGTAATATTAACAAAAAAATTTGTAGACGTCCTCTGAACTTTATTTCTATGAATTTGACTCCAGCGTGTCGGTTCTGGCCCATCCAGGCTCAGTGTTGAACCTATGTCTCTAATTTCAATTTGTAACATTCCCCAACTTAACTAGGGAACATTACTATGCGAAATACACATAAAATGAAATTTTTTCTTAGTAATTCATTTCATGTAGCTTACCAACTACAAATTATGCACATATTTAACTAGATTCTAATGCCCATAATCAAATGCATCTACAACATTATAAATGCACATGAATGTGTCTAATAAATCATCTATAACAACACATAAAACCATTCTCATTCACAGAGTAAAATGCACAACCATAAGACTCATAAGAAAACTCAGATAATAGATACACACTTATATTTAAAAGAAATTTTGTGCAACCAACTACTTGGGAAGGATTTTCCACCCAACCATAGAATTGTTGTTCCAAATATCAACATCAAGTCAACCCTAGTCCGAGGCTAGAAATGCACAAGGGAAGGGTACCTCTCATAGTCCACTTACAACTCAATATCTCATAACCTACTCGTATTTTCTTACAACTATCCTAAATTTCCTCCATCTCTCTTCCTCTTTACCTGTAGAAACTAAGGAAAGTACTTCTTCATTGCTCTCAATCCTTCATTGGCTATTTTCCCCATAAGAATTTCCTTTGTTTCCCCAACATAATTGCCTGCTCACTCTTCCTAATGTTGATTGTACTTTATCCCCATGCTTCCAATAACAATGGGATGTGAMTCTCACACCCACCCTCTGACAAGTATTCAATGATTAGGATATCATACACTCAAACAAAAAAAGAAAGTTTTCCCAAATGATGATAAAATTTAAAAATATGGATTTGTATTAGTACCCATAAACCCTTTCCCCCTTGGGGCCCTCTTAGACACTGCCTAGGCATTCCCCCATCTTTTGGATTAATCAACCCCCATCATTGTCCATATTCCAATTAGTTGGTACCACATTATGTTTATTAAAATTCAGAAAATACATTTAGAATACTACATCCCTCAACCATAGCCATATTCATATCTAGATTATGCATTAATTAAACTTAAGATTATGGTGGGGATGTTACACTGCCTCATAATTATTGTAATGGTGTAGTTTCTAAGTTAAAATCTCGAGTTCTCAAATTCCACCTCGATCTCTTAAAGTCAATTACTAGAGAACAATCCACATGCATATGACATAACCTCACTAGTAGAGTGAAATCCACAATCATGTATTTCCAACTAAAGAGGGATCTTTCACTACATCCACAACTTTTGAACTAACTGGAAGGGAAAATTTTAGGTGCTAAATTTCTCCCATGGGGTATTTTCCCATGATTTTTCCAAAAAAAGAATTGCTAATTTCCATTTTTTCTAAAACTGATTAGCCCAAATTCTATAGAATAAAATAATTTTACCTTAAAAATAGTCCAGATTTGATAGAAACTATGTAAAATCCTTAGAAGTTTGAATATTTTTACAAAAATATCACCAAACATTTTATAATTTGCATATTTAAGACTATTAATATTCGTCGAAGTTTCTATATTCTGAGATAAATCTCCACCCTTAAAATTGTCCTTGGAAACTAGGCAACAATCCATTTTGTGTTGTAATTGATCGCTTCCTATCTTCAAAGCGCAAGCTTCCTAAAATTGCATAAAATCCATTTTCTTTAGTAGAGTATCCACCACTGCCAGCATTAGGTGTATCTTCAATTATGACTACACTCACTATATGATTATATCTTTGACCTTTCCCTTAAGAACACCATTGGCTTGTTGTTTACAATTCCAAGTTGTATGACCCAACTTCCTGCAACAATGTCATTCTATTTCCTCTTTGTCATCTTGATCTATTGTGGTTATTTCTTACATAAAATGAAAGTTCTTATTGGTTATCACTTATAATGGTTCTCTTATTTTTACTAGCAATGATGTAATCATCACAGTCCAAGATACCACATTTCATTTTAGCATTTATTCACACTCTTTGCGAGCACACTCCAAATCCATGAACTTAGCATACATGATGAAAACATTGGTTTCTAAAAACATGTCATGGGTTTTATATCTTGTCTCAATGATGTGGGCATGGTCTACTTTTCCTTCTATCATTTTGTTCAAACATACATGTGCTACCTTGGTTCCTTTGATGATTCCTCAAAGATTTTTATTCATTAATTGCATATGGATATTCACTTTCCATATATGGATTTTGAAACTTGAGAAATTCACTAATGACATCTCCATGATTGATGAAATCTAATCTTTTTTACTTCTAAAAAACAATTATCCATGGATACAAAGAAAGGTTATGGAAACCAATGATGTAAATACTGCAAATTTGAGAGAGATCAGCTGTAGAACTACAATAAAACCCTTGCTACCTCTGTTGAGGAAATGAAGAAGGATCCTGCATTAAATCACTACTAAGAAAAAACAAAACTCGAATTTGAGTGAACTCATTGGAAAACACCCTCGAATTGTAACACTTTGTGGCTCTCAGATTATTGAAATTGTAAGAGTGAAAACGTTATCTTCTGAAGGCCTAAGACTCTTGATATGACTTACTTCTCTGATACCATATTAAAAAATGATCTATAACACTAAATGAGGAAACACTAGACAGGGTTGAGTCACATAACTAAGCTTAAAGAAATATAATCGCAATAACACCATATGATATTATCGATGAATAACAAGTGCATCTATTACAAAGGAGTTTAACCCCTTGTATATCATTGTTCATTCAACAAATCATTTCCACTTATGAATGTGGGATATATTTCTTTACACATGATGTAGGAGCATCTCTCCACGTCAGCCAGCCAACCACGTCGGCAGACGCATTCAAGGATGAAGAGAGGCGCAACCTTCATCTTCATTTTTTAAATTTGAATGTAATTAATGTTGTAGGCTGTTGAGCCATGGAGCCATGCCTTTGTGCATGCATTAGAGTAGATAGGCCTTTAATGCTTGTAAGGCTGAGATCTAGATCTGATTTATGGACTAGACAACCCATTCAATGTAATTGAATAAGGGTAGGTAGGTTGGAGGGAAGAGCTCAAAGAGCCCCCTCAGGTAAAAGAGATCAGTATCTCATTTTTGTAAGAGCTAACAGAGAAGGGAAAAGAATGAGAAGAGGGTCTATGAGTAGAGAGCATAAGAGAAGGAGTTGAGACCTTGTTACAGTCCATGCTCAGGAACACCATTGTAAATAGGCATTTTCCATTTAATATAAACAACAATTTTTCCTGCACACTTTTGTGTTAAATAAATGTCTGTGAGTGTTCTTTATATGTTGTAGATGTATGTTAAGTTTATGTATTTGCAGGAGTTGTTTTGGATTCAAGCTTGAGAGGTCTTTCAGGCTTCACACAAGGAGGGTGTGACAGAATGTTGCGGGTTCTGATAGTCATGCACAGAGGGTGCATTTCTGAACTCTGCGGAGTCAGACAGAGGCATGCCAGGTGGGCACAGAAGTTGAAATCAACAACTCGAAAGAAAGACCTGTGAGGTTGCTGAATGCTTCAAGAGGCAAGGTTGTGTAGGAGGAACACAGTTGCAGACATAATCTTTGGGGAGTTCTGTGAAGCTCTGCCAGGTGGGCATTGAGTAGGTGCAAAGAAGTGCACAGAAGGAACTCTGTTGAGTTCAGAAGAAGACAAAAGCTCTTAGGAGTTTTGTGAAGTTTTGCCAGGTGGGCATTGAGTAAGTCTGCAGATAGGCACAAGGAAGAGAACTCTCCTTTGAGTTCTGGAATTAGGAGGAGAGTCCACTGAGGGATCTTCGCAGCGTTGCTGAACACCCTGAAAGACTCAGCAAGAAGTTGCTTGAGTAGAGGATAGCCAGGAGGGCATCCAAATTATCCATCTATAGGAGAAGGGGGAAAAGGATAAAATCCCTTAGGTGTCTGAGTATTCAAAAATCTCAGAAGAGATAACACTTCTGGTGCGTGAAGACTCTGCAGGAGTGCAGAAGTCAAAATCCTTTGAGGATTGGGAGAAATCCCAGGAGGAACACCGTCGTTGAGAGCACAGGCGAGGACTCAAACTATGGAGCTTGTAGAGGGAAGGAAAAGGTCGAGGCCTTTAGTCTTGGAGAAATCTTCCAGCGTTGGAAGAAAGCGCCAAAGCCCGAAAGGCACAACATCTACCGTTGGATTTGCTGAAAGGATCTGGACTGTTGGTTTTCCACGTCCAGGAGGGAGCAGGGGGAGCACATAGAATAGGAGATCGTGAGCCGTCAGATCTCACTCAGATACCCGTCGGCCATTGGATTGGCCGAAAGTTGCACGAGGTTTAAACTTCGTGAACAGGAGGGTGAAAGTCCCGAAAGGATTGACTTATCGGGATATCGGCGTTCGGGATATCGGATTTCTCGAGGTCGAGAGATCAAGACTTCATAAGTCCCGAAACAATGAAAGAATCACAGTCATTGATTTGAGGAAGGACGTGTGTCGCACGATCATCCATTTTGGAGATCCAGGCACTAGGACTCGCAGAGGTGAAAGTCTCGAAGGAGTCGGGATATCGGGACTTCGACGTTCATGAAATCGGAAGTTCCGAGGATAGGAGATTGGGAATCTCCATGGTGAAAGTCCCAGGAACAATCTGAGCCGTCCATTTGTTGGGACACGTGGCAGAGATCGGCAACCCGTCGGTATTTCGGCTACCGGAGTTTTGAGTTGACAGAATATTGTGTCATGGGGGAATGGAAAGTCGCGAAATATCGAGATTGAATCAGGACCATCCATCATTTGGGACATGTGGTGGAGATCGGGAGTCCATCGTCACTTCAGGAGTTCCGAGGACAAGATGTCGGACAATTTCAGCATTTGATTTCACAAAATCGCGAAATGGATGTGGACCATCCATCTTGAGGGGACACGTGGCAACAATCAAGGCCTTCGGGAAAGATCCTGATAGGAGAGTCCATCGACATTTTGGGATTTGGAGTTTCACGAATCCTGAGGACAAGAAGCATGAGCATTTTGGAACTGCGAAGTCTGAAACCACGACAAGGTAAAAAGCTCCGCTGTGGGGCTAGCTGATGTCATATCGAAAAATTGGGATTCGGTGGATCGGTAATCCTGAGGAAAAATGCGTTTCGTTATTTGAAAGCCCAAAACCCCGAAATGGACTGCAGTCATATAGGGGAAGGTCGTGTGGGCCAAGACTTAGACCTCAGGGCTAGTCGCCGAAAAAGGAGTTTCGACATTTCGGAGATTCTTTGTTCGGGGAATCATTGTCATCGGGAATTAGGAAATCACGAAGGCCGAAATCACATTTCTTGTGAGAAATTGTACATTGTTGCATTCGGGCCGTGAGGGAAAAGGAAGGACCTGTGGATCGAATTTTAACAGAGATTCCAGTGGGAATCGAAAGAGCCGCTTCGGCTCATGAACTGATTGAATGATCCTGTGAGCGGATGTAGAGTGTGTGTTTACGTCTGCGTTTGCATCAAGTGGTATCAGAGTGGGAACTCTGTTTGTATATTTCAAGTAGAGGGAGGAGGCAAAAGAAGACAGGGTTGTTGAAGACTCTGTGGTGATTGTTCGCGGGTAGGCAACAATCGAGAAGACAGTCAGCAGGACTGTAGGAAGAGACTGAAGCACTCAGGTTTGTAGTAGTGAGTAGCAGATTTTCCAGGAGAGCAGACAGAGACAACAACATGGCTATTGAAGGCCATAGATATGCTAGAAGAAAAAAATTAGATCTCTGGAGCCAAGAAAATATAGATGAAGAGCTCGCTGATATAAAGAAAGAAATATAAAAGATTGCATTGTGGATGCAGTTGAAAGCCAAACCACGGTGGGTGTATGAATGGCCCATGATGAAGGCAGAAGTAGATTGGCCAGTCAACGAGTTGATGGCTAGAAGACAACATAGGTTGTTAAGAGGATGGTTGAGGTATGTTGAAAACCTCAACAGACCTGAGGAGATGGTTCAGATATGTGAACCAGAGATTGGGAAAATTCTCGGGGAAGAGAATAAAATGGGATCAACTGAAGATCTTAAGAACTACCAAGAGGGAAAAGAGGAAATTCCAAATTGCCAAGGAGTTGAGATCAGTTGAAGATCTCATGGACTGTCAGGAGGACAGACAGGGAATTTTACATTGCCAGTTGAGCAATGAAATGAGGCCATTGCGGGATGAAGAGGATGATGAGCATTCTGAGGAGTGGCTTAGTATTTTCAACCAGGAGGCTGAAAAGACTGCAACCTGGGAGTTTGCAGAAGAAGAAGAGGAAGAAGCAGACAACATTAGTTTGGCGGATCTGTATGAACAAATTGAAGCCCCAGAGAGAAGGGTGAAGGTGCAAAGCATGATCATCCAACAAGTGAAGTTGGTAGCAAATGAAGAAGGCATGGGAGATCATAGTGATCTGCCCATTTGCAGAAAATTTTTGCAGCTAGGGAGACTGAATGAACAGGGCCAACCAATTCAGCAGCTGGATGAGGTGATAGAAGACATCAGAAGGCCGATGGTAGAGTTAGCAGAGACTTCCAGCAAGGAGAAGTTGGGCAGAAAGGCAACAACAGCAACAGGGAGATGGAGCGAATGAACAACTCTAGAGGATGATTTGGGATACAGGAGGATTTCCACAGCTGAGATGGGAAGCTCATGAGCAGGAGCTCATGAATTTTGCAGCTGAGGAGTATGATGCAGGAGAATCTCTCCATGTCATCCAGCTAGCCACATCGGCGCATGCATTCAAGGATGAAGAGAGGCGCAACCTTCATCTTCATTTTTTGAATTTGAATGTAATTAATGTTGTAGGCTGTTGAGCCATGGATTCGTTCCTTTATGCAGGCATTAGAGTAGATAGGCCTTTAATGGTTGTAAGGTTGAGATATAGATCTGATTTATGGACTAGAAAACCCATTCAATGTAATTGAATAAGGATAGATAGGTTGGAGGGAATCTCTCAAAGATCCCCCTCAGGTAAAAGAGATCAATATCTCATTTTGGTAAGAGCTAACAGAGAAGGGAAAATAATGAGAAGAGGGTCTTCGAGTAGAGATAAGAAGAGAAGGAGCCGAGACCTTGTTACAGTCCGTGCTCAAGAACACCATTGTAAACAGGAATTTTCCATTTAATATAAACAACAGTTTTTCCTACACACTTTTGTGTTAAATAAATGTCTATGAGTGTTCTTTATATGCTGTAGATGTATGTTAAGTTTATGTATTTGCAGGAGTTTTTTTGGCTTCAATCTTGAGAGGTCTTTGAGGCTTCACACCAGGAGGGTGTGACAGAACACTACGGGTTCTGATAGCTGTGCACAGAGGGTGCATTTCTGAACTCTGTGGAGTCAGACAGAGGCGTTCCAGGTGGGCACAGAAGTTGAAATCAACAACTCAGAAGAAAGACCTGTGAGGTTGTTGAATGCCTCAAGAGGCAAGGCTGTGTAAGAGGAACATAGTTGCAGACAGAATCTCTGAGGAGTTTTGTGAAGCTCTGCCAGGTGGGCATTGAGCAGGTGCAAAGAAGTGCACAGAGGGAACTCTGTTGAGTTCAGAAGAAGACAAAAGCTCTGAGGAGTTCTGTGAAGTTCTTCCAGGTGGGCATTGAGTAAGTGTGCAGACAGGCACAAGGAAGAGAACTCTCCTTTGAGTTATGGAATTAGGAGGAGAGTCCACTGAGGGATCTTCGCAGGGTTGTTGAACACCCTGAAAGACTCAGCAAGAAGTTTCTTGAGCAGAGGATAGCCAGGAGGTCATCCAAATTCTCCATCTATAGGAGAAGGGGGAAAGGGATAAAATCCCTTAGGGGTCTGAGTATTCGACAAGCTCAGAAGAGACAACGCTTCTGGTGTGTGAAGACTCTTTGGGAGTGTGGAAGTTAGAATACTTTAAGGATTGGGAGAAAAGCTCAGGAGGAACATCATCGTTGAGAGCGCAGGAGAGGACTCGAACTATGGAGCTCGTAGAGGGAAGGCAAAGGTCGAGGCATTTAGTCTTGGAGAAATATTCCAGCGTCGGAAGAAAGTGCCAAAGACCAGAAGGTGCAATAGCTACTGTCAGATTTTCCGAAAGGATCTGGACTATTGGTTTTCCACATCCAAGAGGGAGTAGGGGGAGCACACAGAATAGGATATCGTGAACCTTCGGATCTCACTCAGATACCCATCAGCAATTGGATCAGCCAAAAGTGGCACGAGGTTTAAACTTCCTGAACAGGAGGGTGAGAGTCTCGAAAGGATTGACTTATTCGGATATAGGCGTTCGGGATATCAAAACAACGAAAGAATCACAGTCGTTGATTTGAGGAACGACGCGTGTTGCGCAATCGTCCATTTCGGAGATATAGGCACTAGGACTCGCAGAGGTGAAAGTCTCAAAGGAGTCAGGATATCGGGACTTCGAGGTTCGTGAAATAAGAAGTTTCGAGGACAGGAGATCGAGAATCTCCATGGTGAAAGTCCCAGGAATGATCTGATCCATCCATTTGTTGGGACACGTGGCAGAGATCGGGAACCCGTCGATATTTCGGCTACCAGGGTTTTGAGTTGACAGAAGATTGTGTCATCGGGGAATCGCAAGTCGCGAAATCCCGAGATTGAATCAGGACCATACATTAGTTGGGACACGTGGTGGATATCGGGAGTCCATCGACACTTCGGGAGTTCCGAGGATAAGATGCCGAAGCATTTTGGCATTTGATTTCACGAAATCGCGAAATGGATGTGGACCGTCCATCTTGAGGGTACGCGTGGAAACAATCGAGGCCTTTAGGAAAAATCCTGATAGGAGAGTCCATCGACATTTTGGGATTTGGAGTTTCACAAATCCCAAGGACAAGAAGCATGAGCATTTCAAAACCGTGAAGTCCGAAACCCTGACAAGGTAAAAAGCTCTGCTGTGGGGCCAGCTGACGTCATATCGGAAAATCGAGATTCGGAGGATCGGGAATCCTGAGGACAAATGTGTTTTGGCATTTGAAAGCCCAAAATCCCGAAAGGGACTGCGGTCATATAGGGGAAGGTCGTGTGGGCCAAGACTTAGCCCTTAGGGCTAGTCATCGAAAAAGGTGTTTCGACATTTCGGAGATACGGTGTTCGGGGAATCATTGTCATCGGGAATTAGGAAATCCCGAAGGCCGAAATAACATTTCCTGTGGGAAATTGTTCACGGTTGCATTCGGGCCATGAGGGAAAAGGAAGGACCTGTGGATCGGATTTGAATAGAGATTCCAGTGGGAATCAAAAGAACCGCTTCGGCTCATGAACTGATTGAACGATCCTGTGAGCGGACGTAGAGTGTGCATTTGCGTCTACACATAAAGTAGACATTAACATATTCTAAAGTCATAAAGTGACTTTATTACATAGTAAGACTTATATCTCTAATATTATCTTTCACCCCCTTTAATTTTGGTTGTAGTTTTTCTTTGAAGTGGGTCGATGAACGTAAGTTTTCATTTCTAGGTATTTCTTCCAAAGTGACTCGATAAGTATTTCATCATATATTTTGAAGTGGCCCAATGAGATCAAAGAATATCCTCAAAATTTTCTGGATGAGTATTACATCAGGTCCTCAAAAGTGGTCCAATGAAGAGCATTCCATATATTTCGATGTGGTTCGATGAGATCAAGCCATATCTTTGAAAGTGGCTCAATGAGTATTAGGCCAAGTATTTAAAGTGGCCCAATGAAGATCATGCCATATCTTTCCAAAGGATCAATGAAATTGGGCCATATCTCGAAAGAGTCTCGATGAATATTGGGTTATACTCTTGAAGGGCCCAATGGCATCCCCTTTTCCATCGAGGTGTTTCTTTTGAAGAAGCTTGATGCAAAAATCTTTGAATCAGGCCAATGGCTC
>ML825170.1:10457-23036 GCA_009831015.1 Picea engelmannii | reverse complement strand
TTACATGATTCAAAACACTCAACCATTTAAAATAACTTAGTAAAATCTTTTTCTCATATATAATTTTTGAAATATTCACTATTCAATTTTAACACCATAACTATTTCATTAAACAACCTCTTACAAATGAATCGTCATGAAAGGAATAGCATTTTGATTTTTTTTTATTAAATTACATCACCCACTCTCTCCAATGTCTCATCTATAGTTTAAGCATGTTAAACACACGTGAGAGGGATAAAGTTCTCATATGACAAAATTCATTAACATATAAATTATACATAAAACATATTTACCATCAAATATTTACCATCCAATTATATATAAATTGATTAGAACTTGTTGTGGTGCTAAAATATTTTTAAAGTTAAGATACCTAATTCAAGATCTTAAGCCCCTCACCAATCAAAACCAAATGGAAATTTAATACCAACTAAAATGATCCATCTTTTTAAAGGGAAAATGAGCCCAAATATTTATTGGGATGAATAGTCAAAAGTAACAATTAATATCATATTAATAAAAATGAACAATATTTTAATTTGAAAAATGGAAGAAAACACTACATACAATGTCCCAAGATTATGGGAGATTCCCCAACCTCTTTGAGCATCAATGTACGGTGACAGTACATGCTCAACAACTTCATTTCCTAGATCTGGAGTGTTGTGTCTTCTTGAATTATGTTCCTCTTTTCTCGTGGCCAAGAATTGGAGGTGATCAAGAATTGGCGATCATCGAAGAATACCTTTGAGGTGAGAAGTTTTCACGGATTGGCTAGTTTCTACCGAAAGTTCATTAGAAATTTCAGTGGAATTAGTGCACTAATGATGGATACAATGAAAAAAGACACAAGTCTTTTCACTGGACATAAGAGGCTGAAAAGAGTTTTAATCTGTTGAAGAGGAAAATCACGGAACAACCAATCCTGGTGTTACCTTATTTCCAAAAGACATTTTAGGTGAAGTGTGATGCAAGTGGATTTGCAATAGGGGCAATCTTGAGTCAAGAGGACAGACCGATAGCATACTTCAGCGAGATGCTGAATGAAGCGAAGGTGAAATACTCCACTTATGATAAGGATTTCTATGCTATTATACAAGCATTGAAGAAATGGAGACATTACAATTTGTGACTCAACAGGAAAAGTTGAATCAGAGACGTGTTAAATGGGTTGAATATATGCAGTATTTTACTTTTGTGATTAGACATGTTTCTGGTACTGCTAAAAAAGTTGTTGATGCTTTGAGCAGGAAGTGTTTGCTATTGCAGGAGTTCAAAGTCAAAACATTGGGTTTTGATGATCTCAGGGACATGTACAAGGATGATCCAGATTTTAAGGAGGCATACGAAGCAGCTGAGAATCCAATTCTCAGAGATAGAAGCCAATGGATAGAATACATGATCCAGGAAGGATTATTGTTTAAAGGTAATCAACTTTGTATTCCAAAATGCTCCATGAGGGAGAATTTGTTGAAGGAGAAACATAGTGGGGGATTGGCAGGACATTTTGGTCACAACAAGACATTTGCAAAATTGAATGAGTCATATTTTTGGCCGAGAATGCGAGCAGACGTCAAGAGATTCGTGCACAGATGCAGAATTTTCCAGCATTCGAAGGGAAGGAAAAAAAATGCAGGGTTTTATCAACCATTACCCATACTTGAGAAGTCGTGGGATGCAGTCAACATGGATTTCATATTGGGGTTGCCAAGAACACAAAGAGGGTACGACTAAATCTTTGTGGTGGTGGATAGATTTTCCAAGATGGCACACTTCATTCCATGTCAGAAGACCAGTGACGCAACTCACATTGCGAATCTTTTTTTCAAAGAAGTCATTCGACTTCACGGCTTACCAAGGAGCATAGTTTCAGATCGAGACACTAAGTTCGTAGGACACTTTTGGAGGACCTTATGGAAGAAGCTGGGAACTAACATGTCGTTTAGTTTATCTTATCATCCTCAGAGGGATGGACAGACAAAAGTGGTGAACAGAATTCTGGGAGACTTGCTGAGAAGCCTGGTGACAGAACACCATATCCAGTGGGACAACATATTACCACAGGCGGAGTTTTCTTATAACGACTCAGTTAATAGAAGCACAGGGAAATGTCCATTTCAGATTGTCTATGGCATACAAACGAGAGGAATTTCTGAGCTGAGGGATTCATAACAGATTGCAACTAGGAGCGCTAGTGCAGAAGATTTCGCAGAGGCGATGAAGGAACTTCACAGCCAGGTGAAGGATCGATTGCAGAGTTCGAACCAGGAATATAAGCACAGAGCAGATCAACACAGGAGACAACTTCAATTTGAGGTTGGTGATTTTATTTTGGCACATTTGAGAAAGGAAAGGTTCCCGAGAGGAACATATAATAAGCTGAAGCTGAAGAAAATCAGACCATGTAAGGTCTTAAAGAAATTTGGGGCTAATGCTTACGATATTAGATTACCCGATGGAATCATAATTTCTCCGATATTCAATATCTCAGATTTGTACCCATATTAAGCTGAGGAAGCAGGGACAGAAAATGAACAATGAGGGGTCCAGTGGAAAAAGCAGATGCTAGTTGCAGAAAAGCCACAGATGGAACGCATACTGGACAAAAGAGTGAGCAAGAAGACCAGGAAAAAGCAATACTTTGAATATTTGGTCAAGTGGAAAGGCCATCCAGTTGAATATGGCAACTGGGAGAACGAAGCAGAGATCCAGAGGCATGGACACACCATACGCGAGCTCATGGATAGGAGTCCATGAAAATTTTCAAGCAAGGGAGTATGATGGAGGAGCATCTCAAGCGAGCCAATGCAGGGATAAAGGACAGCTAGAGAAGCACCCAGTGCAAATTTTGAAATTATCTTGAAATTAATGCACCAATCTTAAATGAGATAATTAAGAAGGAGCGCACTTGTAAAACGTAAAAGGACCTTGAGTGTCCGCTCTCGTCCTTAATAGGTAGAAGGCATTTACGATAGTTAATGCAAGTAGATAGAATTTAATGTGTAGATTATCTAGTTTAGAATGAGAGAGGGAAACGAGATATAGACACCCTCATTGTATTATTGTAACATAGAAGGATAGAACAGATAGAAGAAGGATTATTCCAATTGAGAGCATAGAGCATAAAAGAGAAGAAGTAGAGAGCTGGGTAGCCAAATTCCATGCACAAAATTTCTGGATTAATACAAGAAGGCTTTGATTCAGACTCATGGTGTTCAAATATTCTTTGTGTATGAATTTTTGAAAGTTATGCTCATGAATGTTTTACTCTTTCTGTCATGCAATTACTTTTATGCTATGTATGAATGATTTCTTGTTGAATGTTTAAAATCTGAGAGAGAGAGTAAGGGAAATGAGTTTCAATTGTTTCTCTATCTGAGCAAGAGTTCTTGCAAGGAGTGCAGTTGAATTGTCCGCAAGGAGTTCATTGACAAAGGGTTTAGAGGTTTGTCTCTTAAAGCTCAGGAGAGATAGCTTTTGTTCTCATTCCCTCATTAGTGCAGTTGGGCACAGGAGCCGTGCAAGGTGTGCGCAGGCCGAGAAGAGGTTCAAGTTTTGTAACCTGAACGAAGTATTGATAGACTTCTACTGCAGGAGTGTGCAGAGTCGATGGGTTCCAATTCCTTGGAGTAATTAAGGAATTTTCTGCAAGGAGTGCATGCATGATTCTTCTTCAAGACTCAGAGTTGGAGAAAGTTCAGGAAGGATAAAGCCTTCAAAGTCGTCGAAGGAAGCACAGGAAGTTTGTGCACTAAAAACAGTGAGAAGACATTGCAAGTTGGGTCACAGGTGATTAAGTATCGTGGAAAAACACTTTGGTAAGAAGTTGCAGACGTCCTTGAGAAGGAAAGAACGGACGATCAGAATTCTCTGTGGAGAATTCGCGAAGTCCTGTGAGTCGTTAGATCTCACGGAGAAGCAAGGGAGTTATGACGAGTATTCCCAAAGGTTGAAGCTCCGAAGGAGCAGAGAAATATATTCAAGCCATAGGGGCCATTGGATTTACCCATGAACTTCTATTTCGGGCTTTCGTAGATTGAAGTCCTGTAATCTTGGCAACAGGACTCACGAAATCACGAAACGCGAAGTCCAGAAGGGCCGAAAGGATTTTGTGGGCCACAGAATCAACAGGGTGGATAGGTGGTGCACTATCAACACAGAAGTCAAACTCCGTTAACCATTTCAGGGTTTCGTTTGGTGAAGACCCGAATTATTTGCATTAGGATTCGCGAAATCATGAAGTCTGGAGTCCCGACGGAATGAGGGGTTGTTGAAAAGTCAAACCTTGTGAGCGCATCGAAGATTCGACAGATCAAGTTTAAGGAATCGAGGGAACGAGTTGCTTAACATCGTAACCGCCGAAACCGCGATAAGGAGAAATCCGAAAGAGAGAGAGAAAAGGTCGAGCGTTGACTGTTTTCGGGTTTTCAGAGATTGGGGGACAAGTTGCTTGACCACCGGATTCGCAAAAGTGCGAAGTTCGATCTCCCAAGGTATAAAGGGGAATTTATCAAAGTTAATTGTGGGTGCAGATTTCCGGAAAGAAAAATAGGAAAGCCATTGTCGAGAGCTCTTCGGGCCAGTGAAGGAAGAAAGATCCTGTGTATGTGGTCCTTCTAACCTGCGGGTTGAGGAGGGTTGTGGCTATCAAGTGCATTTTTGGCTTTGTAATTATTCTCACTGAGTTTAACAACTTTATCATTTGTTGGTGGAACTGCTGATTCTATGTATCCATCTACAATTCTTTGCCAACCTTGAAATCCTTGTGCCTGTATATATGTCTTCATCCTTATGCTCCAAAAAACATACTTTTCTCCATGAAACTGTGGTATTCCATTTTTATACAATTTGGTACTCTCCATGATCTACCTTTCAGTGGTTAAACTGATTTCTGAAGGAGCCTGCTCTGATACCAATTGTTGGATTACTGAGAGCGGGCGATGAATTAGTAATAGCGTAATTATAATCATTTTTCTTCAAATAATCCAAGTGTTATATCAATGTATAATTATTATCCAATAATGAGCAATAAGAAATGAACAATCACACACATGCAAAGTACACTAGTGTATTATGTGGAAACTCAAATCAAAAGAAAACCACCTAATGCTTTTTCTTATATGTATTGAAGAATTACATTCATTGGAAGCACCAACTTCCTTTGTTTTCCAACTGCAACTGGAAGGAGGCTCCAACCCCCTAGTTTCTTAGGCTACAACCTGAGGGAATCTCCAACTCCCCAATTCTCTGGCTACAACTAGAAGGAGGATACAAACCCCTATTTTCTCCAGCTACAATCGGAAGGTGGATACAACCACCTGTCCTTGCCCCGTCCAACCTCCCTGAAGTAGAAGTAGAATGATGGAACCACTATCACACTATCACTGTGAGATATACCGCTCTAAACCTGTACCAATAAAATTGAACCATGCATCAACCATGCATCAACCTATACCTCAACTGGTAATCAACCTGTACCATAAACAATTGCATCAACCATGCACCAACCTGTACCATAAACAACTGCATCAACCATGCACCAACCTGTACCAAACAATATGTAATCAACCTGTACCATAAACAAGTGAAACCAACCATGTACCAAGTATGTACCGATCATGTTTCAAGTAGTCATCAACTATGACTCATCAATATGTACCAACATCATCAACTACTTGTCTCAACTATGTACCCAACTTGTACCTCAACCAAAATCCCTCATCAATTTCATCATCCAAATATGATTTGTAAATCTGTAATAGACCTAGTGTATATGATCACAAAACTGCAAACCTTCCTTAACTTTAAACAACAAGAGACTATCATTTTCATCAAACTTTTTTTTAGTCTCACATGACTAATTTTGGATTAGTCAAAAACCCTAACTTGAAATAATCATAACTTTGTACCTGTAATGAATAAAGATATGAAACTGATACACAATGTTCTCCAATGTGTTTTCAGCAATTCCTCCAGGTCTCACTACTTGGAACCTCTCAGAAAAGGAGTTATAGCAAAAATGGCATACCTTTCTAAATTCTGGCTTATTCTAGAGAGCGACCTTGTAGAGCGTTCCCCACACAGAATATTTGTTGAATTGACCTGAAAATTTTACACAACATGATAAATATTGTACTCTAACCAACACATGTTTTCTTACTGAATTTGGATATGTTATGAAGAAGTTATGACATTTTTACCCGAAACACCTATTCTTTACTAGTTTCAGGACTAGCCACAAACCCTATTTTCCACGGAGTGTAACTCCAAAAATACAATGAAACACAAGATGAATTGTTTACCACAGATACTCAGATATGTTTCCTCAATGGAATAGAAATTTCACGGTCTGAATCATTCTATAAAAAAATTTATTGCAAAAATGGTGAAATGACCTGTAAATAACATACCTTAGAAAGCATCATCAAAATAATTTATCCTTCCTTGAATTCCGGCCTTCTTTTCTTCACCTTTCCTCAGAAATTCAGCTTATATATCCTTTGGTTACCTCAAAAACCTATAGGTATTCAATATGCTCAAGTGTATCTTAAATGAGAGAGCCTTTCCTCTTATTTATACTATCCAAGTAGCTTCCTTAAAAACAACTTCTAGGTCACTTTGCCCACTTTCCTTATTTTAGGGTTAACCCACTTCTAATTTATCCATTAAATTTATTATTTAAATAATTNATTTTGTATTCAATTTGAATTATAGTACACTAATCACTTCACTTTATTATTTACCTTTTAAAATCTCTTAAACCACTTTGACTACTTTGACCTTTTGGGGCTTCTAGATGACATATGAGGGTCCTCCAACTTTGTAAGGCCGTAACTCTCAAAACGTGAGGATTTATGTGATTTTCCACATACCATTGGAAATGGAATGACAAGCACTACCCATATAGAATAGTTTCAATGACAAATTCACTGACCTTCATTTCATTATTCCACAAATAAGCATGGATTCTCTAACCATACTTCTAGGATAACCCAATCCGTAAAGCATCTTCCCGTGAGGGATTTCACCATAAGGGGACCACTTTGGAGTTCATCCATCTGTACCTCTTATCAACCATGACAAGACAATAATGATTCATCTTTACATCAAACAGAATTGAGTCCATTACCCAAACCTTTGTGCTACTGGTCTTTCTTCAAGGGTTGAAATCAATGACAACTAACCTTAATCAACATTAATAAGTATATTGTTGAAAAATATTCAAGTTTCTATAGAATCTAGTTTACCATAAGTACTGTCCTTGAAATGAGAGGAAGTGCTTAATATATTTACCCGAGAAATACATTAGTGGAAAGCACAAAAATAAAAATCATATACTATATATGATTACTAAAGAGATTTTGAATAATAAATTTAACTCAATGAGATCTTCCTGCATGACCTCTTTCCTACACCATTTGGTGAGGGAAAGGGAGGAAGCCTTTTAGTGTTCGTGTGAGTGCCTACAGACTGAGATGTTCGTCTTCCTCTTGTTGTGTTGTTTAGATACTTTGGCCTCTTATTAGAGAGGGAGGAAGGGATTTCTTCTCATAAGTGTAGTTCATAATAGTGGTATAACACTTCCTTTCATACTACAATGAAAATGCCACCATTTATGGCACTCTATGGATACCACCCATCTTCCATCACTTCTTCTCTAAAAGAAAAATCTAAGGTTCAAGCAGTGGAAGATCACATCGAGCATCAACGACAAGTTCTCCAACTCTTAAAGGACAACCTAACCATGCCACAAAATCACATGAAACAACAAGAAGATCATCATCATAGTGAAAGAAGTTTTGAAGTAAGGGATTGTTTACTTTTAAGACTACAATCATACAAATAGATGTCCCTCAAGCAAGCTAAGAAAGATAATAAATTATTACCAAAGTATCATGGCCCTTATAAGGTGTTGCAAAATATTGGTATTGTGGCATATAAATTGGAGTTGCCTGCATCTTCATGAGTACACCCAGTTTTCCATGTTTCATGCTTAAAGAAGGTTATAGGTGACAAGATCCCAATTCAAACTATATTTCCAAAACTTGACGAGGAAGGAAAAATCATATTGGATCCTGAAGCCATCAATGACACAAGAATACATCAGTTGAGGAATAAATCCATTTCAGAGTATCTCATTAAGTGGAGGAAACTACCTGTTGAATATTCCACTTGGGAAGATGAGTCTTTTATACAGAAGCGTCCAATATTACTCAAGATTTGTGCACAACACTTGTCTGAAGGGTAGGGGCATGTTAAGCCCTAAATAGTGGAGCAGTAACCCTTAATTGGGGTATATTACATTAATAATGTAATTTTATTTATGTCGGCTTGGGTCCATTAGTTGTAATTGTACCTCCTAGACTCCTATATATACCAAGGAGACCTTTTTCATTTGGAATCATATAGTATTTGGAAATTTATGTGGTGTATAAGGAGGTTTCACCCTCGAAGAGGCTTATTATCTGAAATTTTATCTTTTTCAAGGCGTTGAATAATTACTCTGAGGTTATTTTTATGATATTTTTATATTTGGTTCCTAACATACCACATACAGAATAGGGTTCCCACCATTCCTATTAAACTTCCAGGTGGTTCCCATTCATTAATTGTAAGGATGGGTAGGTCCCATCCCGCCCCAGTTTTCCTTGCTCGTGTGCAACTTGCATACTCCCATATCTAATGGTGGAGATTGAGGGATGATCAATGACCCTCAATGACTTGACATTGTCAACATGCATCAGGGTTAAAAACCCTCCATGATGTGATAGTTATTTCACCCATGATACATGGCACCTTCCCATTGGCTTCGCATCACCAAATACCGTAAGGAAAATCACCATGCTACCATGCCATATTGCTTATGGTATCCCTCAGTAGCACTTCATATGATGTGGCACTCACGTCAGCCCCAGGCCATCCACCACACACTAAAAACTCTACCACCATGGCATGCCACCGTGCACCCTTCCTTTGGTCATGACAACTTTCATGCTCCTTGATTCGACTATGGGGGTGATCTGAATATCAACGACCCACATCAATTTCACATCGCCAAATTGATCAAGGGTTAACATCCCTTCGCATTGTGATTGTGTTTTTTCACCATGATACATGGTGTATTCCTATTGGTTTACAGGCTAAAAAATGTTGAAATTTTGGTATGCTAATTTAACCATAGACAATGTTACATCATTTTCACCCAACCATATACATTCACATATGCCACCCTCTAGCACACTAACCTTTACTTACAATAATTCAAACAAGCCTACTCCAGAACCAACTGATAAACCCTAGTTTCTATGTACAACAACAAATCAAGACAAGTAGAGCACTCCTTATCCTAGGGTAGTTCATAAGAGAGAGAGTCTCCATATCCACAGAACAAGTACCATACACAACCGCACCAGCCGCAACTACACTTCTCTCTCATACTTGTGCCATACTTAGAAAAAATATCACCAAGAGTATCACCAAGAATGTCACCAAGAGAATCACCAAGAGAATATCACTTGATAGCACTAGAGAGAGACCAAGACCAAGATATGACCATACACCCTTATTCCTCCTTGTAGTTGCAACTGTAAATCTCCACAAGACTTGTGCTCTGATTGGGTATCCAAATGGGATAAAACATCCTCTATTTATATTAATTTTTCTAGTGACTTTTCTGGTTGTACCAACCTATCTTCTAGGGTTTCCACACATCTATTTAATGGTTCAATTTCTTCCAAAATATTCTATTCTAAGTCATAGGTTACACGTGGAGGTTAATACCTCATGCCACTACCAAAAAATCAACACTCCCTCTTAGATAGGGAGGTATTAACTAAGATGTTCTTCATGTATTGGTCTCAAATACATCCATCCATCTCACATGGCATGGGAAAGACTCACATGGTCTTCCTGACCAATCTATAGATAACATCACCATAGCCACACATGCTGTCATATGACCAAACAAATAAAGTATCACCATCATAGACACACATTAGCTATATAGTTGGAAAAACCCTCCAACACTACTGGTTGGCCATCGAGCTAGCAACCTGTGATGCTACTGATCGACACTCTAACTAAGAATCATTTCTGACACTACAGGTCGGCATCTAGTTCATACATAACTAGTAACTCATTAGTTCACATAGAATTTGACTCAAAAATTTAACACTAGCTCTTAACGAGGAAGGTATTCCTCTTGGCATGATCATCATCACTACTTATGTGCTTCTTCACACCTCGGCCATTTTCTTGTTGAATTTCACGAATCCATACATCATAAGAAGTCCTACAATTTCACTATAGTAGTGTACTAGCCATTGTTGGAGTAGCATACCAACCTACACTGGGGTAACATACTAGCCTGTGTTGGAGTAGCATACCAACCTACGATGGGATAACATACCAACCTTCATTTTAGTAGCATACCAACCTACACTGGGGTAACATACGATCCTACATTGGAGTAGCATACCAACTTGAGTTGGGTAGCTTGTCATCCTGTGTTGGAGTAGCATATCAACTTGTGCTATGGTAACATACCAACTTGCATTGGAGTAGCATACCAACCTTCACTGGGGTAACATACCATCCTGCATTGGATTAGCATACCAACCTCCGTTGGGGTAACATACTAGCTTGCGTTGGAGTAGTATACCAACCTATGTTGGGGTAATATACCATCTTGTGTTGGAGTAACATACCAAACTATGCTGGGGTAACTCCCACTACTAGGGATCACATAACTTCCCACTACTGAGGATCACATGACTTCTCACTACTGGAGAAAAACATTTGGACCACTCCAAGATTATCCATGACAGAGGCTTGGTCGACATATCTGCTAGTTCGCCGGTAGCAATATACTGCAACAAATTTATCATCATAGTCTTCTCCCTCTTGCTGGGAGAATCCTTTGGACACAAATCAGGCTTTGTACATCTCTAGGCTATTTATCCACAACGTGTTTGATATTGTAGATCAACTTGGAAGTTAACACCGATTTCCCTTATGGTCTCAGAACCAAGGAAAATATATATATACTAGTCCTTCTTACCAACTTCCTCCTCGGTCACTATAGAAAAGTCTATTGAAGCAAGGGAATCTTCCCATAAGATCTCATGTCTCCTCGAAGCCTCTGAAGCTTCGATCTATCCTTCTTAACCCATGGAATATGTCTGTCTATTTTGGAAGGTGTCTCTCTCTTCCATATGAATCTAAAAGTCTCTAAGTCTTCATTCTCCCTTTAAAGCTTGAGTCCCTCTGAGTCTGTCTAATATTCAAATCCATCTTCTCCTCAGGATATGGCTCATCAATGTTGCATCCTGCAAAGTTTCATGGACCATGCTAGTCTCTTATTGGTTACTGCAATGATTTTGGGTAGGCTCTTCTAGCTCTAATAACTCTTCCTAATGATCTAAAGAGTGATCAATTGCACTAGAGGGATTTGTTCAGTCATATTTGGAGCCCTATGCTCCTTACAATCAATCTCTATATGAGATATTATGTATCTCGCAAAAGTATCCTTCTTAATCTTCTTCTTCTTTGGTATATGGATGTATATGGTCGTGTATATAAATTCTTATCTAGATAGTCTGCTCCATGTCTCAAACTAGAAACCATATAACATGTTGTCTCTTGCAACCGTAACTATAGATTCCCTCAAAGTTATCACCTGTGACCTATCCATAACAAGGACAACAAAGGGAAAAATAGTAGACAAGAATAATACTTTTATAATAATAAAAACAAGAACGATAACACTAATCACAGTAGCTCCTTCTCAGAGTTATTGCTTGTGACCTTCCTAGAACAAGAACCAAAATAAAAATACAATAATAAGAAATAGGAACAACGCTCTTCTAGTGTTGTGATCAATAATTCTTCCATGGTAACCTGCCTGGAACAAGATAACAAGAACAAAAAGTATAATAACATTTTCATAAGAACATATCTATGTCAACAAGAATAGAATGGCAATCTCATGGTAATCATCATATTATTACCAAGGTGACATGCCTGGAAGCAAAACGAGAAGTATCTCTTAGAGGATATGTTAGCTCATCTTGCAACGAAGTACAATAAAAATTTATATCAATAGTACTCACATGATGTCAAGTATTCATGATATCTAGAAGTAATAGAACCTTTCAAGGATTGTTGTCACAACTAGTAATGTAGCGATTATCAAACTTGAGATGTGAAAATTGGAAACTTATTTATTTAATCAATCAAACTTGGAACATGGAGTCTTATCTTCAAGAATGAGTGTTGTTGATTTTATTCTGAGTCTCCTTCACTCAAGATGAAAAGTATTTTCTTCAACCTGTCCCATGTACTTAAGACAATATGCTTTCTCGACAAAAATATGAGTTAGAGAATATAATGCAAATAAACTCTAAAATATCAACCTTAATCAATCTAATACTTTGACTAGAGTCATCTTATAAATTTAACTTTTAACATAGGTTACTATAACTTCAATAGATCAAAATACAACTAGATGTTCATAAGATTACAATAATGCCATAACAACTAGAGGCATATGAAAACAATCAAACCTAGAGTGTGTTG
>ML825169.1:0-33287 GCA_009831015.1 Picea engelmannii | reverse complement strand
CAAAGAAGAAATTATTTCCTAACTTGTGAAAGAACAAAAGATAATTAAATAAATAATAAATGAAAAGATTAATTAGCGCATTTACCTTTTTGGTTTAAAAAAGAAGAAGAAGAAGAAAGGTGATAATAAAAATAGGGAATTGAGCCTTTTAATAAATTTAAAGAAAATAATTTTGGAGAAACGTGGGGGACGAGTGACGCTTGTAAGACAGAGAATTTTTAGAGGGTTTTCATTAAAACTTAAATAAAATGTGATTTAGGGCAAAGGGGGGTCTCAAAATTCTTTAAAAGAAAGGTAGATGAGGAAGATGGGGGAGGGGGTTATTAGCGTAACGTTACGCTGCCGGATTTGGACTTGACTATTTTCTTGTGAGGAGTTGGGATTTTCTCAGCTCGGATTGGAGTGGTAGCTCAGCCTTGCGAGGCGAGCTGGGAAGCTAGACATACCTTTTGGATTTGTGTGGCCCCTTTGCGGCTCGGGGGGCTAAGGGGGAAGCAGAGTACCCCTAATGATTGGCTGGGAGGTACCGGTGAGGTCTCTACGGTCGACGAGCGGGAGAGGCACGGAGCGCGGGATGTCATCCGAAGCGGGCGAAAGGCAACGGTATGATTTTATTTCTGGCAGAGTAGAAGGCATTTTGATATATGGTTAGATCTGTATGTGTTTTAAATGAGTAAACTGATTTATAGTTCATGAATGAATTTTTTTTTGCTTGGATGAATGATTGTTGATGGATTCTGTGACCTTCCTTGGATCTGTGCGATCTCCTATTGTGCCTTGCGTTTTGCTGTCTGCGTTTTTGCTTGAGGGAGATAAATCCATCTCTGCATTTATTTCTGTTGTACATCTCTGCGATTGTGGAGGGTACCCACACGAAGTTCGACCACTTAATCCTACGTTTGCCTACCATTTCCTTCATTTATGATTGTGTTGGTATCCTTGTGGGCATCTTTATATTACAGTGCGTTTTTCTTTATTTCCAGTGGGCGTTTTTTTTATTATCTTATTACAACGCGTTTTTTTCTTATCACCGTGCGTTTTATACCAGTGCTTTTTTATATTTTAAAATCCCTGCATTTTTATAGTGGCATTCTCTGAGTTTTGGTTAACATTCCCAACATTTTGACAACTTAATGACTCTGCGTTTTACCGTGAACTTCTCTGTGTTTTGGTTCAATTTCTCAGCGTTTTTATAATGTAAACTTCCTGCGTTGAACCCTGTAAGTGTTGTGTAATAGCTCATCTTGGCCTATGGTTTATTTATGTCTTCAGCATGCCTCTTCTAAGGGTGTTGTGGGGACCGCTGCCACCGTTTACCTTAGGCACACCAATCGTAGCCACCTCCTCCAGCTTGGGCTGTTCATTCCCAGAGATTTCTTTTTCATTTGAATTTTGGATTGAAGTTATCAGTCTGGGCACGCGCTGTTAGTTGGCATTATTGCGTTTAATCGAGGGCGTTCTGGGGCGAGTCGTCTACTTCAGAGAATCGTACTTTACCTGTGCTAAAATTAGCAAATTTTGAACTCGTCCCGTTGGTTTTCCTTCTGGCATTTCGCTCAGGTTTTCATTTTATTTTTATGACCAGTCGATCTGGCAATTCCCGTTCTGGCAACATGCGTTTGGATTTTTCGTTGAAATTGGATAGGAGAGTTCGTTCTGCCCCTTCTTGCGTTAAACCTTGAATTTGCTGTGTGATTTTTTCCTCCTGCGTTGTATTGTTCTTCCCTGAATGTGCAAGGGCGAGGTTGCCTTGGGCGAGTTCTACCTGGGCGTCCTCGGGTTGATTGAAAAACGTTGCTCGATTCCACTCCAGTGAACGACCACACTGAGACAGAACTGGCACATGCAGTGGCAGAGCCTGCGCAGCGTAATTAAAGGGATTAGAAGGTACCCCATCTCCTTCGACGTTGTATTTGAAAATTGATTTTTTTTGGTTGCTGTGTCGTTTTGAGTTTCGTAGCGTTACTTGTTCCCACTGTCACCAGGTTGCCGATTATTAACCTATATTGGGCAGAGTGGGCCGAGCCTGCGCAACGAAATTAAAGGGATTAGAAGGAACCCCATCTCCTTCGTTGTATTTGAATTTTTTTTTTTTTTTGGTTGCTGTGTCGTTTTGAGTTTGGTAGCGTTACTTGTGCCCACCGTCGCCAGGTTGCCAATTATTAACCTGTATTGGGCAGAGTGGGCAGAACGCCAGCCTTTCAAGCCTTTATTGCTTAGAAATTATTGATGATTGAAATAAATGTAAATGATAATGTAAATAGAACGCCTATTTTCAAGGTCGTTATGGTTTATGAAAGGTTAATATACTGGAATTTATGTTTATGCTATTAAGTATGGAACGCTAACTTCCAATACTTTTATTGCTTGAATGTGCGATATTGAAGGGTTTATGTGAATGCCAGTAAATATAGAATGCGTAATGATAATGCTTACGGTAATTATAATGTAGTGGAGCGTTAATGTTAAGGTTACGGTTATGGAACTGTAAAAGTGGATGCTGTTGTAAATGTGGATGCGGTTATCGTTGTGGTGTGATTAATGTATTTGTCAGAGATAGGACATCAGATGTATATGTTGGTCATTTTATGTAATACTGTATATGAATTAAATGTTATTATGTTAAGGAATTTTATTTGGTAACATACGAGAAGTGAGGTAATTGATTTGCTGCAAGGTTATTTAGCATGAAGGTATTATGAGGAAATGTAGTATAAAGTAATGTAATGTCAGGGTAAGGTATTGCTGCTACTGTAAGGAAATATTCATGTTATTATTGTTCTTAGTGAAATGGGTGGACCTTTGAAGTTAATTGATTATGATAAGCATCGAATATTTTATTGACAATGTCTTGTAATGAAGCCATTATAAGTTTTAATTACGATGCTAATATGTTTCCCATTTTGAATGCAATTTATTACGTTAATCAACGATTATGTTTATTGACAATAATGAAAGCCATTACTAGTTAAAATTACACTGCTTTACTAGTATAAAGGAAAATACATGGATGTCATGGATAGGTTTTTGGTAGTTCCGTTGTTATTAAACACAAACAGAAGGTAAAGCCATCCTTATTTTAATTACAATGATAGTGTGATATAGAAGGCGAAGATATGGTTGTGTTATGGTGATGTTACGGTAAATTAATTAATGCACTTGATTTAAGGTTGGATAACTCGTCGATTAATGATTTTTAAATGAAGTAGTTGGTCTGTGACCAGGACTCCACCGAGACCAGCAGGGCAGGGTTCATCTGGTACGCCGCAACATCAGACACCAGCGAGACATACGTCAGGATATCGTGGCTTCCAGAGGGGATCCACTTTTGCTACACCCCGACGACTGCCACCTCAACAGCGGACACCTTATCGAGGACCACAACACCAGCAACAACATTGCCCGACGCAGCAGCAGTTTAGCCCTGTTCAGCAGAACATACCAGGGTTTCAGGCCAGTGGGCAGTCATCTTCTACTTCGGGTACCAGGACTACTGGGCTGAAGAAGGGGTGTTGGACATGTGGGGAGCCACACTACCAACGCGACTGTCCTTTGGAGAGGACCAGGGCGTCCGGATCAGCCGGACCCACTACAGTGGGAGATATGGGCAAGGCCCATCGGATTCATGCAGCGGTGAATAACCGCCAGGCAGAGCACGAGTCGACTGTACTCGTGACGACAGGTACTGTCGCTGTCCAGACCCTTAGTATCTTGATAGATCCAGGTGCTACTGAGAGTTTCATTTATGGTGTAGCGCTAAAAAGGATTAAGGTAAAGGCAGTCGAACAGGATAAGTTTAGCTTCATGGAGATGGATTCGGGATCCAAACAGAAGGTGGGAGGAAAGGTTACGGGCTGTGCCCTTAACCTGGGAGAGTTTGTCATGAGGGTCAACTTGTATGTCACGATCTTAGGATCTTATGACGTCGTGATCGGTATGGATTGGTTGGAATCGCATGAGGCGATACTCAACTGTAAGACAAAACGGTTGATCTTGGTTGATGACGAAGGACAGAGACGTGTGATTGTAGGACGGAACCAGGGAGTTTCCCTGCGGTTCGTCTCTTCCTTACAGTTACGGAAGAGTATGCGCAAGGGGTGAAAACTTTATGCAATCCTCGTGCTAAACGAGAAGGGAGTAGCAGAAGGTCTAGAACACCTTCCGGTGGTGAAGGAGTTTGCAGACGTATTTCCAAAGGAGTTGCATGGGATGCCGCCGGAAAGGGAACTGGAGTTTACCATAGATCTGAAACCGGGGACGAAACCGATAGCAAGAACACCTTATTGGATGTCGACCCTGGAGTTGCAAGAGCTGAAAATGCAACTGAAAGAGTTGTTGGACCTGGGACTGATACGCCCTAGTGTGTCACCGTGGGGTGCACCAGTTATTTTCATACGAAAGAAGGATAGATCGTGGAGGCTTTGCATGATGCTTTAGATACAAAAAATCAATTGTTGGCAGCTATATACACATGGAAAAGAAGAATACAAGGTGGGAAACACATCTCACTAGGGATGGGAAAACTGGTGTTAAATCCTCGTGGTCCTTAGTTAAAGAGTACAACAATGAACTTGGGATGAAGGAGATCTAAATGGAAGGGAAGAAAATATACCAATGCACATAAAGAGCACGTTTGCAAGCATACCACAGATTGCAAATCACCGACATTCAATACAATCGACATGGATTCTAGAGTTACCCACATGTTTTTAATGACTTTCTATTTTCTGTTTAATTTTGCTCAAAAAAATGACGAGAAATTGTTGGATCTGCAGATTTGAGTGCTAAATATTTATAATCTGAGTGTTCCAGGGGTTTTTCAGCATGCTGAATCCATTTATGTATTCATAAATGCAATTAAAACAACAGAAAATTACAATTTCATCCAGATTTATGTCGTACTAAAACTACCAAAACGTAGAATGTTTAAACAATGCCATGACTAATTATGGAGTATTCATAACATGAAAATTTAACTTTATAAACATTTTTGGAATAAACTACATCATTTTGACTACTAATTGATCAGGAATATGTATAACCCATTTTATACATAAGAAATGGGATGCAATAAGTAGTTGCCACAAGCTAAGAGTTCTTGGAGTTTGCTTAGCTATATTGTTTACAAGCCAAAAAAGCAAAATTGTTAGTTAGGTTATATGTCTAGTAAAACATAAAAACTAATTCCATAAAAAATAACTTAGAGTCTATGGGTTTGCACAAATTGTTAAGTCATGTAGTAATAGGAATCATGCCCATGTTAGGTGTCGAGTTATCTTTGTCTTTGGAGTTGGATCCCAACCGTCAATAACAAGCTCAAGATCAATGATTAATGGGCTCCTAACTGTCATTGCCTTTCTCAAGCTTAGGAGGATTCTTAACATCGATGATGGCCGGATCCATATGAGGGAACTCATCATTATGGGTTCCATAAGGAGGCGACCAACTATGGTGAATTTTAAAGTGCACATGAATTGTGTGGCCAAATCGGTGACGAGGGCGACCTTTAAACCAACAAGATGGAGCAAAGTGAGTGGGGGAGTTAGTAGGTGTCATTACTCATGGTGCAAGGCACAACACCCCAGAACTGTCATAGTTGGCACAAATGCACCATATCGATATCCACCTTTTGGACCTGGACTTGGATCTACAAATGCAGGTTTGCACAAATTAGGGAGACATCATGCACCAAGTAAAGAACCCTCTATGCTATATATGCTTAAACATGCATTCACTCCTTTTTTTCAGATATAATGAAGGATTTCAATTCTAATGAGCTACCATTGTACATTGAACTCAACAACCCAAGGAAGTTAATCCCCTAATAGAGCAACTTTCCATGAAATGAGGGAAGCGAGAAGTTCATTGTAGAACATGTATACCCAATCCTAGGCCGTTTTAGCAAAATTACAACCAAAAGAGATGTTTTATAGTTTCATTTTTTCCACATAGTGGGAACTTTGGTTGAGGCACTCCAGAATATTAGAGACATTGACCTAAAGCTAGGTCACCAAGGGTTAATGAAAAAGTGAAGAAAGTTTCCTTTGACTCCAAAACAATCTTCCAAATGGACTTAAGCGTGTAGCCATGTTTTAAGTTTTGACTTGAGCCTCCACAACTTGTTCAGTTTGACATCCAGTACATGCTTTATACTCAACCATATAGAGTTGAAATCTATCAACCTGTATTTTTTGAAGGCCTTGGCATGATTCCATCTCTAGTCCCTTCATCAGGTAGATGGATCTTGTAGTCCAAGCCTAATGAATCGGGGATAATGATTTTGATTCACTTTAGAATTATGCTATCAAGGTTGGTTAGGTGGAACTTTATTTGTCTAACTTTTCTAATCCCTAGTCTTAATGCCAATGAGGTCTATGGAATTTATTATGCCATACCAAAACAAGCATTCAAAACAAGCATTTGGAAGACAATGGAGCAGCTTTAGCCAAGGCTTTGTTATTATACCATAGTATAGTTGACCACCAAATAAAGTGTCCATTAAATGAGATCATTGACCTAAGTGAATTACCTTTCCAATTGAGCTTAGGCTTGATGGATTCCCATGCTTTCCATATTCTCTTAGGCACAAAAGTTTATTTGATTTCAATGTGGACTAAAGTGGTAAACAAAGTTTGAAGTTTCGAATAATTCCAAGTTTTTACCCAACGAGGAGCCCCGAGTGATATAGTTTATAAGGAAGACTTCCCAAGCCTCCTTTCCATTAATTTCTCTATATTTGAAATGGTAGGACATCAAATAATTAATATGTGATTAACATAATAAAACCCTTGCAATAATAATCAACACATCATAAGAAAGATAACCCAAGTACACAAGATTTGTACAACTACAATAAATTGTTGGGTATGTGTTATATTCTTTGCATGTGTGTGTGTGGGCGTGTCAGATTCAACAACTGCGTCTGGCGATACCTCGTAGTAGTGTATGTTTTTTTGTGTGCGCTGGGCGCTTCCTAGGGGGGTCCAGGTATGCTCCCCTGGTTACGCGCAGCGTTCGGGGCAATGCCCCAAAATTTTATTTTGGGCGGTTTTTGCTATTTTTAGCGGTTTTCTAAATTAATCCCGTATTAATGGATTAGGGTTTTGGTATCTACGGAATACCTAAAAACATTGTATATATTGTATGGTGAATGGTGAAATTCAATATAATGAAATAAGAAAGGTTTTCCCGGTTGAGGGTTTCCGTTATAAATCTCCGTGTACTATGTGAATGAGCCATTGATTAATTTATGTTTTGCTTAAGAATCTATATGCATTGTTGTACTTCACAGGTTTAAAATTTACATAAATACCCCTTAATATAATATCGGTAATGATGTAGTTTCTCCTAACTTGCTTGTGTACAAACGAGGATTAGCCTCGAACACACATACATTTTGATTTTCCAAGGAAAACCTTGTGGGGAAACCCAAGGGATGCTTCCTCACATTTGTGGATGGCATCCCTAATAAACTTGTCGGTGTAAATTATTGCATCCTACCCATGAGGATTCTAACCAGGCACTTGCCAACATGGAACTATCCAAACGTTCAGAAACATTGGTGACAACCCAGAAACATTCGAACCAAACACTTACCAACACAGAAATAGCCAATTTCTCAACAACATTGGCGACAACTGGTTGAGATAACCCCTTGGGTTACTGCACACATACAAATGAGTTAGGGTATTTTAACATGGACTTGAATTACTAACACCAAGTATGGTTACAATTTCAACCACACATGGTGTATGAGTGTAACCCATCGATACCATAAAGATTCTCATTTATAAGTTATGAAACAAGTCAAGATTAACCAACATATCTTGTTAGGATCTTACCCTAACCTACCTACTTTGGGGTACCTTGCAGTTAGTCAATTAACATACAAGATTATGTTCTTTAACTAAGGCCCATTATATATTTAGTGGGTAGTTACTTAATGTAAAAGTGTTATCATTATTAAATAAGGCTTATTAGGTGGGTGGCATGCATTAATGATGGGACCAGAAGTAGTTGGGGTTTTGCAAGCAAACCACTATTTATAGAGTTAGAAGACTATGTAATGTTTTATTAAGGTTTGTTACTGTATTAGAGTTCTACTCAAAGGAGGTTGCCCCCTTGAAGATGCCCATGAACATTGCTCTCTCTTTTGGTATTATCAATGCAAGGGTTCTATTATATAGGTTTAATCTCACTGTCTCTTGTATTTTCTTTTACGCACATATATTTCTCTGAATATTGTTCATGTTCTATTGTTTTTGTTGGTTAAGTACATTACAAGTGGTATTAGAGCTCTTTCCTAAGCCATCACACACAAGAATTTTATAAAAAAAGAATTTAGGCTAGAGATGTGTTCAACATCTTTAAACACAAAGATTTGTTGTTTAGCAAGTAAGCCTATGGTTGGGGGAGAATACATATAGTGAATACAAGTGGAGTCACATGGTTGGACATCCTTGTAATCTATGCTGGTACCCCTTTGAGAAATATTGCATCAAAAAAAGTCTACCTATGGATTCTATCTTCCAAATACCCTCAAGTATATCAAAATGCCTTCAAGTGCACTTGAAACTAGCCTTACATAAGCCTCTAGCCCATTGTGTTGCTATAGTACATTGAGAAAAATACTTGAGGAGATCACTCTCGTCTACTAGGGAATCAGGTAGTATGGCTAAGGGTACATTCTATCCTCCTTAATTTCTACCATGAAAGATTCAACCAAGTATTATTGTGAGGAAACCCTCAAGTATATTAGAGAGATATACCACTTGACACTCCTTTGTCCTTAGGACCTTGCAAACCCTAGCCTTTATAGCACAAACAACAAAATTTCTACATAATTAGGAATATTAGAAATTTGAGAATTTTGTTAACATTGTAATACTCGAATAAGAGTACCAGTCCTATCAATTTTTTTAAAAATTGTGGATTCCAACCACCATTGTGGGAGACCTATCTTAAAATATTCATTTTGTGGCATTGAACATGTTGACATAACACTCCAATAACATTTTTTTGTGGACCCCACCATACTATTGTTAGCAACCTATCTCAATGAATCCTTGCAAGGCACTGATTGCATTGACATAATTCTCAAATAACCCTTTTGTTGGACCCAAAGGCCCCATGGTATCCACTCACAACACATCCATGGAGAGAAATCCCTTGAACCTAGAAAACTGAGTTTCAAGAATCTTAAACAAAGTCTCTAATATAGATTACATGAAAATATATGTTGACAACATAAAAGTAACATTGTAGGCCTCAAAGCCAAGATTGTTGGCACCAATAGAGATATACAGTCTCTCCCTTCCATCCTATACTCAAGTGGGCAATGGATGGATTTACTTGTACAATAGGAAGAAGTTGATTCCTCCACAAGAGGTGTGCATTTATCAGGGCCACCCTTTAATTAAAATCAACATCAAATGTGGCACAAGGTTCCTAGAGTCAACCTAAACAGATTTGATGGTTTTGACCCCATAGGTTGGGTTACCCAAATGGAACACCACTTCTCCCTCCAAGGTATTATTGATGACCTAATGAAACATAGGGTGGGGTATTATACTTGGATCTATAAATATGGAAATGGTGGAAATGGCATAAGAAATCATATAGGGTATACATTAATTGGAGGCAATTTGTGAAAGCAATATATGCTCATTTTGAAATATACACTCACTATTTGGTACCAATAACCAAGTTGCACTAAAGAGGCGCAATGCAATACTTTAGAACTTCCTTCAAGCATTGATTGGAAATCCACATAGAGGTCCCACCTAATTACTTATTTAAAGAATGTCTCATTAGTGGTCTCAAGGAGGAGATTAGAGCAAAAGTCATGATGCAATACCCAACTACTTAGTGGAGGCCTCTCAAATATATAGACAATCATAGATGGTGGTCAATGCATAAACCAAAAAAATCCTTTTAATCCCTACTCACGTTCCCCTATCAGACCTTCTAGCACCCCTTCCCCCTCTCATCCCTTGAACATCCATGAGTTGACCTAGGAAGAAGTAGTTGAATGCCAACGTATCCAACTTTGTTATAATTATGATGAGAAGTATTTCAAAGGGAATAAATGATAGGAACAATAATTATTTCAAATTGATGTGGCCCAATTTGAAACACTTGAGAAATTGTTTAAGGAATCCATTTCTGAGTTGGAGTTAGAGACTTCTACACCCCCTCCTCAAGAAGAAATCACCCTAGATATTCTTTGTGAGGAACCCCAAATTTCCCTCCATACTTTATTAGGAATTTTATCTCCCTAGAATTTGAAGTTGGTTGGATATATCAAACATATAAAGGTGATTGTATTAATCAATAGTGGTAGCACCCGTAATTTTATTCATTGACATGTTGCAAAGGAAACCCATTGTTATGTCCATGTAGTGCACAATTTTCAAATTATGGTAGCTAATGGTGGTATGATGAAATGTGGTGGAAAATGTGGGAATGTGAGACTTCAAATGGGAGACTATCAAATCAAATCCCACATGTTTACAATTGATAGAGGCATTTGTGATGTCATGTAAGGGCCCGAATCATTAAGAACATGAGGTCCAGTTACCATGGATTTCAAGTAATTATACATGATATTCACTAGGGAAGGCCATAAATATACCTTAAAGGGACTCAATTTAGGGTCCCCATAAATGATCAACTCTCACTATATGCAAAATGTTTTGAAGAAATGCCACTCCGACATTATTTCCCAATTCAATGCCATCCAAGTTATATACAACCTCCCACAACAAATCCACCATGATTTGGATTTGATTGTAACTAAACATAGACAAGTATTCAAAATGTCACATGGATTACCCCCCTCCCATAGTGAGCATGATCGTGGAATTACACTAATTCCACGCAACTAACCACCAAATGTGCTTCCTTATAGGTACCCTTTTGTAGAAAAGAATGAAATTGAAAAGATTATTCAAGAAGTGTTGGAGGTTGGCATAATTCATCATGATACTAGCCCTTACTAATCCCCAATAGTCATGGTATTGAATAAAGAAGGCACTTGGTGCATGTGTCTTGATCTCTATGCCATCATTAAATTGACCAACAAAGACAAATTTCTCATCCTGATTATTGACGATCTCTTTGATGAGCTTCATGGTGCCAAGTTATTCACTAAACTAGACCTTCACTCGAGATAAATTCACCAAATTAGGATGAAGGGGGTAGACATTCCTAAGATGACCTTCCACATACATAAAGAAAATTATGAGGCTTTAGTGATACCTTTTGGTCTTTGCAATGCCCCTTCCACCTTTTAGAGTCACGAGAACAAAATTTTTAGGCCCTTTAAGTGCAACTTTACACTGGTAATCTTTGATGATATCTGAGTTTATAGCAAAAATTGGGAAGCACATGTGGAGCATATGGACAAATCCATTCAAATTCTTGAGGATATATAGTTGTTCCTTTTAACATCCCTATTTTTAATCTTCGGTTTAGTGATGTATATTGTAGATATGATATATGGCCATGGGCCAAGCGATGTAATATGTAAACATTGTATATTATAAAATAATAAATAAATAAGTGATGTCAACTGCAGATGGATATGGACAGATTCATGGGGGATGCGTTTTCCACAAGAGAGGAGGGGTCTAAAAGGGGTTTCATTCATGTTTCTTAAATCCCAAACCATTCCTAAAAGTATTGTTTTGAGTGAACCTTCCAATTTTTCCCTTGAGTCTGTGAGAGCCCTGTTATCGCACAATTTGTAGCAAGGATAAAAGGCTAGATATTGGAGAGACAAACTGGTCTAACTAGAACCAATCCCACCCAATGTCACCACAATGGGATGGTTCTTTCTGTTTAGGGTGGTAAGGCCCGGGGGAGACATCCCCGATGACCCGGGGTTTTGAGAAGGAAAAGGATTATAAGACAAGGATAATTCCCCCCCTAAAGAGAAAGAACCATCCCATTGTGGTGACATTGGGTGGGATTGGTTCCTGTTAGGCCAGTTTGACTCTTCAACCTTTAGCCTTTTATCCTTGCTACAAACTATGCGATAACAAGCCCAATCACTGAATACATGTAAGAGGGTGGGTGTGAGAAGTCACATCCCATAGTTATTGGGAGCATGAGGCTAAAGTACAATCAACATTGGGGAGAGAGAGAGAGTCAACTTGCTTTGGGCAAAAGGGAAATTCATATGGGAAGGAAGACAATTTTTTGGACAACCAGTTTTTGGGACAACATGGGAGAGAAGATCATGGAAACTTGAAGGAAACCATAGTGGACATGGTGGTACTTGTTTTTGGAGCTGTAGAATGCATGAAGAAACATGTTGTTAGGCATGTAGAGTGAGACTATGTGAGAGAAATTACCCCACCACTAGTGAGCTTGTTGTTGAACATATTTACTTGCAACTAACATCCTTGGAGTCCCCAACAAGAGAGATTATTGGCCAACCTATGCTGGAGCCTTGAAGGGAAGTGGGGGAAGGCCCGAGGGACTGTGTGCAGTGAAGGGGGATCCCATTCCTTGGGCTGTGCAAGTTGAGAGGAAGAGAGCTAGAGGATTGGGACATATGTAGGAAAAATCAGTTGGCTGTGGAAATATTTGGGCTATGAGTGGACAATAGAGAGACACCCTCTGTTGTGAATTTATAGCCCAACTCGGGGATGACTTGTCATTGAGATTTGGAGAAACAAGTCTATGGTTGGGTGGAACGTCCGTCCTCTACAACTAGTTGTAGAATTGCTATTAAAAGAAAAGTCATTTTTCTTTGTGTCTTAATTTTATTTATGGTTTATGTTGTTGAGCGATAATTCTGCGTTTTGAGCAAATTATATGCTACTATGTATGGATATAATTAGCTGCATTCATTCTTTGGAAATGTTGTAGATGCATTAGTTTAATGGTATCATATATATATATATTTTTTGTTTATGGGTCTAGTAGTGGGAAAATTTACATATTGGTATCAGAGAAAATTTCGTTTTTGCTGGTAAAGGGTATGTTATGGATTGGTATAAGATCCATAGGTTCAACATTGAACCTGCATGGGCCGGAGACAACGCGCTGAAGAAGATGTTGTGGTTGAAAATATTAGAGGAGACATGCAAATTGGTTATCATAAATCCAAGGAAAAGGTTGGGAAATTGCCTATAACTTTGGGAAATTTGAGCTAGAGATTAAAATCCCCAATTTTAACCTCTAGCTGAATGTTCCAGATCTGGCAGAATTGGGAAAAATTGGGCAAAAGCCCCAATTTTTGGAGTGAAATTCATTGAGAAATTGGCACGGGGATGATGGATTATGGGTGTAGAGGTTGAGTTGACATGCACAAGGTTTCATGACATGTAGATAATAATAAATAGTTATTTATTATTCAAGGGACACATCCTTTCATTGATGGTCACCATATGTTTCCTATATATGGAACACTCATCATTGTAATAATATATTGATTATATCTCATATGAAGAAAAGCAACATGGTATCAGAGCTGGACTGAGCTTGACTCTTTCACAGGAGGGCCTAGGAAAATGAGAGTAGAGTAAAATGTTGGGAGTGTTAAATTTATGGGGTTGTTACAATCTCTATGTACAACATATTTATTTTTTTACTCCTACCTAAATTATAGAAAGAATTCCATAAATTATGGTGGGCAGTAATTTCTAGTAAAAATGTCTAATTACCTAAATATGAGGAATGTAATGCATATTTACTTCTACCTATATTTATGCAAAGAATCACATGAATTATGGAGGAACAATTTAAAAAATTCAAATGCTATGTGGATGGATTATAATCAAATTAATCTTTGGTTAGTTACAGAGGTATTCTCCAACTATTTATAAGAAATAAAATTTAATTTAATTTTAAATTTAATTTTTCAAAGAGACGTGTCTTTTTTTGGATCAATCTAATATTACTATAAAAAGACACTTGAAAGACACAGCAATAGACACACATATTTTTTTCTCTCTCACACGTGGGATAAGTGTTCTAAGGAAGAGACTAAGAAGTTGAAATTTTCTGAGTTACTTTGATGTTCTAGTGTTTACTAAAGTAATATCGTATATCATTGGAAGTAATTACCACTTGTGGAAAATTGCGGTTGTTTAATTTAACACTAGAAAATCAACATGGTTAGTCGTATGACATCGAGTATATGATGGATGCGTGTTGGTATCCGTATGACATCGAGTATATGTTGGATGTGTGTTGATAGCCGTATGACATCGAGTATATGATGGATGTGTGCTGGTCATAGTAGAAGACATATTATTTGGAGGGTCATTGTATATAGTTGTGCACAAGATAAATTGATCTCCTCTAGGAGATGTTTTTTTTTTGTTCTTGTTTCTTGTTTTGGGAAGGTCACATGTAATAGCTATGAGAACGAGCCATAATTACGGTCGCAGGAATAAGACATGGAGGGAAAGACATTCTAACATGATATCAAGGAGAGACATTTCCATACATGATGCTCAGAGACAAGAAGTCTCTAGGAGAAATGTACCTCCTAGGATGGGACCATGCCAGATAACAAAGACAGTTCCAATGATCATGGATACAACGAGTCAAGACCGACTGTAGCACAATTATGGTAGATCCAGTAGAGGAGGAAAACATATTATGAGACTCAGAGGGAGTAGGTGTAGCAGTCCTAGTACATGAGTCAAGCCATGAGATGTCGAGGAAGCATGCATGGAAATAGTTCTAGTGTATGTACAGGCATTCCTAGAGAGGGAGGCGGTAATACATCCAGAGGGATGAAAGATTGATTTACCTCTAAAGAAGGAGGAAGAGCTACCCTCAGTGTCAGAGGGAGCAGAGACAGAGGAGGATTCACCTCCAACTCCATAGGGAGTGTTGATTTTTTTTTAGCTTCCTGAGACATTGGTTTCATGAGGAAACCTCGATATATCAAGTATGGTCCAAGATGACTTAGCATGATCAACATTTACCTATGTTTCTTTGGGCAAAGGAATCCATGACTACAATGTATGTTCAGAACAAAAGTCCTCATAATACTTTGAGGAACATGATTCCCGAGGAGTCCTTCACCGAAGTGAAGCATGAGGTTGGATACTTCAGGATATTTGGGTGTCCAATATACATTCATGTACCCAAGGAAAAAATGATCAATCTAGACCCTTCAGGAAGAAAGGGTACATTTGTGGGGTACAATGAGTCTTTGAAGGCATACAAGATCTACATCCCTGGTCAAAGACATATTGAGGTGAGTAGAGATGTTACCTTTGAGGAGGAGGTATCCTTTAAATAGATCTAGAGGATCTCACATGGAGATTGATCAAATTGATCCAATTGATCCTGTAGCTCCAGTTGATGTTCCCAGAGATATTGTAGTAGTTCAGAAGAGACCTACATGGAATCTGCAGGAGGTAGAAGGACATGTAGCTCCTTGTGGTACCTTCCGAGTGAGCAAGATACCTCAAATATATTCATTCTATGCCATAACTATGAGCCACATCATTCATTTTGAGCCTTCCTGTTATGAGGAGGCAACTAGTCATCCTGTATGGAGAAATGTCATGATGGAGGAGCATCAATACATCATGAAGAATGATGTGTGGGATATTGTTCTGAGACCCGAGGGGAAGTCTGTAGTGACTTACAAATGGATCTACAAGATCAAACACACAGTTGATGGGAGCATCGAGAGGCACAAAACAAGATTTGTTGCTACAGGATTCTCTCAGGTGGAGGGAATAGATTATGAGGAGACATTTTCTCCTGTTGCTTGATACACTTCTATCTGGATGATTATTTCCCCTGCAACATCCATGGGTTAGAGAGTACATCAGATGGATGTAAAGACAACCTTTCTCAATGGAGAGATTGAGGAAGAAGTATACATCGAACAACCAGATGGTTTCATGATACATGAGAAGGAGTCTCATGTGTGCAGATTAAAGATGGACTTGTATGGACTCAAGAAATCACCTCGAGCTTGGTATGCAAGGATTGATGGACACCTAATGATTTTTGGGCTTCAACAAAAGTGTTGTCAATCCCAGTTTGTACTACAAGACTGTTAATGGTGAGTCCCTGATTTTGGTCCTCTTTGTTGATGGTTTATTCCTCACCGGTACATAGAGCCTTATTGTTGAATGCAAGTATGTGTTGGCCTCTATGTTTGAGATGAAGGACCTTGGTATGTTGACATCTTGTTCCAGGAAAACATCGTAGGTATGATAGAAGAGTTGTTGCAACACCATGTTGTTGCTACAACACCCCTCAGGCCGACTACTACGACACCATAAACATTTTTGGGTTGTTGTTACAACACGCTTTCTAGTTGATGCAACACAATTTTCGGTTGCTGCAACACTCGTTGCTATAACATGTCTCTCATTTGGCGGAAACACTAGTTGCTACAACCCAACTCTCATTTGGTAGCAACAACATGAGTTTCAAAACGAATCTCATTTGGAAACAACATCAGTTGTTGTAACACCTATTTAATAGATGTTACAACACCAGTTAGTGTTGTTGCTGCAACACCGATCAACCACAACCCCCATCTTGACAACTATGATCGATGAGGTGGATTCCTTGTTCAACGATAAGAGCTCCATTCTGGGGTACATATGGATAATTGGGCCTCCATTTTGAATAATTAGGAAACAAGTAGGATTTTGGAAAAGGACAAATGGATAGCCAGAGGTTGTAGATCCATGACAACCAAAGCAACCACCTTAACAAATTGTTGCTAGTGACAAAGACGGTAGGTCAAACGAGAAATTACCTTACCTATCTTAGTCGAGCCATTGAACAAAATTGAGAAAAAACTGAGGATCATAGATCCCCATGGATGTCCTCAATTCTTTTTGCTAAGAAAATAATGATGTAAATTTGTATAAGAACCCAACTCGATTGAAGAAAGGGGATCAATCATTGTAATCATAATTCTTCTCTCTTGATAATAAAATCATTGTTTTGGTTCGTCTACAATTTTTTTGTGTTCATGATCATCTGAAGTAGGCATGTGATTGAAGGACTTCACCAGTGCCTTGTCTAAGGAGGTAGGCCCCCCCACCCTTAGTAAGGTACCGTTGTAATATTTGTTGTAGAGTATATTCAATTGATGTTGTGGTGAATCTATATATTGCTTATGTATTTGGTTATGATTTATATATTGCTGCAATACTAGGATACTATGTTTCAGTCTATTTCATTATTGTTATCTAGTTTATTAATTTAATTATGTGTGCTACTAATTATTCAATGAAATCTCGAGATACTTCATGCAGATCCCTTTTACTTGCAAGATTGAAACAAAGAGAATTTTTCTTGGCACAATCACCATTTAAATTTAGTACTCAGTCGAGTGTGTCTTTCTTCAACTAGGTTAGTTTCTTGTTTTTTTCAATTACATTCAGACCAAGGTTCATATCCATAAAGTTTTCCCTATTGACTAAATTAGACTAGTTTTCATTTTCATTACATTCAATCAAGGGTCGCATCTCTAAGGGTTTCCCTACTGGTTGAATTAGATTAGCTTGTTGTTATTTATTTCACTAGTTTATTATATTTAGAATTGGCGACTCTATCATCATCATCATCATTGCCATCATCATTGTCATTGTCATCATCATCATCATTGTCATCATCATCGTCATTTCCATTGTCATGATCATGATCATAATCAACATTGTCATCCTTCTCCTTCTCCTCCTCATCATTGTCATTTTCATTGTCGTCATAGTCGTTTCCATTGTCATGATCATCATCATATCATCATCATCATAATCATCATTTTCATCCTCCTCCTCCTCATCGTCATCGTCATCATAAATTAACCATTATGACCATAGACATAGGATGACCCTTGACACAATTTCCTCCTAACATATAAATTTAAATTGAAACACATTAACACGCTAAAACACTATAATCCCTAACCATTTTGATTATGAACAAACTATTATGCCTAACACCCTAACCCACTAACAGACCTTAATCTCTAAACATTATGACCCTTAACCCTTATCACCCCTAACAAAATCATTCCCCATAAAATTTGACCCTAAGAACAGTAACACCATAACCATTATGACCCATAGTCTCTATGAGTCATGACATGATCTTCCCTTAACACATTTTGACCACAAACACTATAACCTCTAACCACTATGCTCCTAAACACATTAACTATGACATAAACACATTACATATCATCGTCATCATTAGGGTCGTCGTCATCATCATCAGGATCCTCATCATCGTCGTCATCATCATCATTAGGGTCGTCGTCATCATCATCAAGATCCTCATCATCGTCGTCATTGTCATCATCTTCATCATCATCATGTATAGATATTTAATTATATAATATATAGTCTACTATATTTATTTAACATATTTAATATTTATACATATATATATATATATATATATAAATACTATATATATAACATATAACCTGATATATATATATATATATAAATACTATATATATAACATATAACCTGATATATATATATATATATATATAGGATAACTCCGAAATTAAAATTTCAAACAACAATACAAACCTGACTGTGATATCATTGTGCGCGAGACTGAGGGCCACAAGAGAGAAATCGAGGGAAAGAAGACATATTGTGAGGGAATGGAGATAGACTGATAGGGAAATGAGATAGAGATCGAGGGAAAGGAGATAGAATGTGAGGACAAGGAGATAGAGACTGAGGGAAAGGAGATAGACCTCAAGGGAAATGACATAGAGATTGAGGGCAAGGAGATATATTACGAGGACAAGGATATAGAGACCAAGGGCAAGGAGATAGACTATGATGACAAGGAGATAGAGACCAAGGGAAAGGATATAGAGTTCAAGGGAAAGGAGATAGACTACAATGGAAAGGAAATATAGACAGAGGGAAATGAGATAGAGACTAAGGGAAAGGAGATAGACTATGAGGGAAAGGAGATATACCTCAATGGAAAGACAATAGATACGATGCTAGGGGACCAAAAATGGTGAGTACCTCTGCATTTTACTTTTTGTAGGGTTTTATTTTAGGATTTGAACCCATGACTTCATCATGGCCAAGATATTAGGTCGAGGGTTTAAAAATTTCATGCATTTAATTGTTTGGCTATCCATCTATACCTGAGTTGAGAACCATTCATTAAATTTTGTTCCTCCTAAATCAAATTCCACCTAAATTTACAAGTCTGTCTATGATGGCATAATCGCTCCTTAGTCACAAGAGGATAGCCCATACTAGGGTTTGATTCTACAATGAAGTGATTGGTGCACTCCCTTAAGGGAAGTGTTGATTAGCATAATCATTACCAGTAAGTTAGGCCTAGTGATACATGCCTCGATGAAGTATATGGGCGTGCAAGCCTCTTGAAAGGAAATGAATGAGAACATTCATCATAGGAAGATTTCTCGAGTTTCTTTTTAACCAATCCAACCAATGTTTCTCATGAAGAATAGAAATAAAGATCAACAATTCTTACCTATTTCTAAATAATAATAACACAATTTAGAACCGCAATAGCAGTAAAATTTTTATTTTTCTAAAGCACAGAATAAACCAACTCACTGAATCAAGAATAATCTTACATTTAATTTGTGAAGTTTGATCTAAAGTGTTTCTTCCTTTTCTAATGGTATCACTTTTATACACCCAATGCAATCCTCCTACTACACCTCGAAGAGTTTACCAATCATAGATAATATTTATCAAATACAAATACAAGAGTTGATATTCAATATTTGTTCCATGGGGTGTGGCTTAGGGGTATGCATGCTCACATCATTTACACTTCCAACCAATAATGACATATAGTAGTCCAAGAAAATCACCATTCAAAAGACATATCATAATCTTTTGCTTTCTTGTGGTGTATGGAGGATATTTTCCATGAGATCTCCCATGAAACCTCTATAGAGTACAACCTTTTTATGACTAAAAGATTCAAATGAGAACTTGCCATGGCATGATCCCACCCCACTTTCTCCAACCCCTCCAAAGGGTAAATGATGATTTGTAACCTGCAAAAGAGACATCTTCTGATCAAAATGGTTCAATAACTGAATGAATATCAACAAAGAATGGAGTTCATCTTGAAGTAACCCTTTTGTAGGTCTAAAAAGGGGCCTTGAGGGGAAAAAATCATAAATTCGTTCTTATAATTTTAGAGCTATCAATATTTAGGTCTATATAAAATAGAAATGCTACAATGCAAAAACTAAGGGGTAAAGGAGTTGAACTTGAAACACACATGTAAAGCAGTATCAATGACAATCATTCCTCCAACATAAACACTTGCCATCGCTTGTCGCTCAAAATTTTTGTTCTTTGTAAACAAAGATGCTGCCAGTGGCTTTGATAAAGAACTCACAACTTCCAAAGCTTCCTCCATTTTCTTCACCTGCTCATATAAGGATAACAATCAATTTCATTGTGGGAGAACATGCCTATGATTACTAACACCTATGAAATTTAGAGAATCGTTGCTCAATTTTAAGGCAGTTGGCTTCCACCTACCAAATGAATTCACATCAAATCTCAATATAGTTTCCTGACAAACACAACTTTTTATTGGTAGAAAGGTAATAATTATGACTTGCTTTAACCACTGGGACTTTGAATTTTAAGATATATTTTTCTTCCCAATTCAATAGATGTTGTTTGGGTCTTTATTTCCAATCTATGATGACCTCATTGTTGAGCATTGAATGTTGTTGTCTCTAAGAAATGCAAAGTGAAACAAATAATGGTCTGATTTCAAACTATCAAGAGGGAAGACTAAATAGCCTCGACATATGAGGGATGTACCTATAACCAACATAAACACTATCAAAGCAATATGCTTTAAATTGAGATATGTTAGACCCCACAAATTCATGAACATGAAAATTAAATCCTTGCACCAAAACAATTATATATTAGATATGCAAGTCAAAATTTTAAAATATTAAAGCCAAATCCCAAAGTAGGTCAAAGAAAACTTTTATGAATTTCTACAACTTTAAACTACCCTCCACTTATCTTGAATGTTGAAAATCCGGAAGCAAAATTTTTTATGGATTTCTACAACTTTAAACTACCCTCGACTTATCCTAAATGTTGAAAATCCAGAAGCAACTCTCTTTGGAAAAATATCTTCCACAAAAATCCTTTCTAAACTCAATATAATCTAGAAGGAATGCAACTACTTGAGAACTAGAAAAATGTCCCAGACTACCCAAGCTCCCAAACGTGTGACCTCTTTTCCCACACATTTTGCATGTAAATATATTGTGCTTGACATGATAGGAAACTTTAGCATTCAATGTTATTAATAAAGAATAGAAGAAAAGCTTGGAAATCCTTACGGAAAAAAATGTTATTGTCTTCTACCGATCTTCTCTTCTCTGAGGTTGTTGCATTCCTCCTTTTGAAGTTGCATTTTTAAGAATTAAAAAAAAGAAAACAGAAAATTGTTATTATAAGTTCCAATTTCCCAAAAAATACCATTGAAATATATTAGATGTTTCTCTTACTAATCAGTGCTCAATTTAATGAGCATGCTGTACCTTTAATATTTAGTAGCCTAAGTGATAATTGTTATAATATCTCTTCATATATCTCATTTTCCCAAACCATGATTAGTTAGGAAATGAAACATTCATGTTGGAAGAAATAACATTTTGAAAACTGGTTTACTAAAAGTTGATGCAAACATGACAACTTGCACAAAAATATGATGACATTCTTTTCTGGTATAATGATATTCCCATCACTTACATCATCAAGAACAATTACCATACCCATGCTTTAAATCATACTTGTTGGGGAAGGTGAACAAGGATACTTGGCGTACATGGAATACTCGTACTCAGAAATACTTGGTTTTTTTTTAAATCACAAAAGATCATTTTTAATGCAACATACGAGTATGGAAAGTATTGACTAGGGATACACATGCATACTTTTGCAGGTATTTATGAATACTCAAGAGTAAGGAAAGTATTTACCACCCAATAAAAGGTCAATTTGAGTATGATTTATAGAGATGACTACTCAGTCAAATGCCAAGCTCCGCATACATGCAAGTACTCACAAGTCATACTCACGACTATAATAACTATGGTCAAGAATCACATACCAAGTTCCCTTTGGGATATCCAACTACATTAAGGATTATGTTTGAGCTAAATCGAGCTTCCTCATCATGTGAATGACCTTTTGGATTCAAACTGTAATCTATTTAGGTCCTTGTGTTGAAACTTGAGAGTGATGTTAATATCACACCAACAACAACAACCTTCAAAAATGTAGCAAAGTCAGGTTTTAAATTTCAACTTTGTTTTGAAGAATTCCTTGTCCATAAATTCTCCCCTTTTGCTAACTACTTTTCCTCATCCGATGAAGTGTAGGTACAATCAATTAGGTACCTATCATGCCTATCATCCTCGAGTGAGGGAATTTCTGAAGGGAGGGGGGAATGTGTTATATCTAACACATCTAACAAGGATAGATAAAATACAGGTGAAAAGGTTAGAAGAAAATTCAGTAGGTGCATGGAATTATTTCTTATTGAAGGAGGATCATGTTGTTATGACAAAGAGAACATAGGTGATGTCGAGGTTCCCTTGAGGTACAAACATCTAGTGAGACAATGGGTAGCCAATGAAATTTATCAGTTGGACACTAAGTTCTGTGTCAATGAGAGAATGTATCACATTGTTCCATTGTTCATACATGGTATGGGCCTATTCTCCATGGATGGAATAAAGGTGAAAAATGGAGGACATGTTGAATTGATTTAGTATGTCAGACCATGCTACAACTATGGATATTGGTTGTGACTAATCCGATATATTCCACATATGTAGAGATGTGCAGTCGTTGCAAATTATATATAGTTAAAAGACAATGATCACAATAAAGGAGTGACGATGTATATTGATGGAAGGCGAAAGGCGTCGAGGAATATTGTAGGGATTATAAACAGTACAAGGCCCGAGACAACAAGAAAGAAACCCAATTTCATATTTTTGGGGCATGAAGGAAATCATATATTCGTATGTACAATTAAAACAATAGTTGCAGGGGAAGAGTTGTTGGTCAATTACGATTTGAATCGAATTGATAGAGGCACTGCTATTATGGGGGTAATTATGCTCTACCAGTATACCCAATTTGTAATTAATGTTTTCCTTTTTGTATCTTTAACATGCATTTTAATAGCTAATGCTAAATGTTATTAATTTCTAACATTCTAAAATGTCATGTTTCTTATATTATGGTAGGGTGATCGTGGGAAGGCACCAATTAGCTTACAATAGGTATAACATTGATTTTCATATCAATTATTTCCAACAATAATTGAATTAACATGCTTATTTTTTGATGTAGACGAGCATGATGATGTGGGTGATGAAATATTTGATTCCATCAACCCAATGCAAACAATTAGAAATTCCTTGAGAAAGGAAAACATGGAACTCATTAAATTTGCTAGGTGTAAGCCAACTACAGAGGAGACCAGAGAAAGGATGCAAATTTTAATGCAGGATATAGAACAATATGGGGTAAGCACAATTTAAAAAAAATATTATTTATGACATATATTAATTTATGAAATTTTGTTTGATACATTTATATGAGAAATACTCAAACATTTTCTTTCTATAGGAATTTTTGGATTCGACGAGACAACCTGGTCACGGGGACAGTGTTGGTAGCAATGATGCACCAACCCCACAACGTCCTAGCATGAGCCCCATACCCATGAAGTTGTTTTCCTCTCCATCTGTGGCTTAGAGGAATGAAACTCCTGGGGCCCATGAAACACCCCCACCGCACACACTAAATCATGCATGTGATGGTCTATAGGGAGAATCTCATGATAACGATTCTACATTTCCTTGTTATCTTGGAGCATCATGTGTTAAAATATTAGGAACAATCTCCATCAAATTTTTGGTGGACGATAACTTGGTTCCCTTGAAGATACAACAAATCCCAGGTATTTATGAATATCTTAATTAATTCCTGCCATTTATTTGAAACATAAATCTTTCATATTATTTTAATCTAATTATCATGTCGTTTTTTCATGAAACAATGTGTTTTACAGGACCTTGCATTAAAAGGATTTAGATATTTTTGGGCCCACCATTCACACATGGTGGAATTCCCAGAATAAATATTTGGAAAACAATCTTATGAACCATATGGTCAACATGTTTGGTTATACGTTCAACAAGTCCAAAATCACTTTGAGGGCCAATACATATTTGAAATATGTTAGAGATCAATATAGGGTTCAATTGGAAAAAAAACCTGAGTGTGATCGTCCTCTGGCCATTTCCCAAGAGGGAATGGAAGAATATACAAGACGATGCAAAGGATAGTGCATTGAGACAAGAAGGAAAGACACCACCTGGCCCTACATGGTAATATATGATATTTTGAATTGAATATGTTGAATTTTATTTAGTTATATAGAAAAAATTGTGATATCTAACATACTTGAAACTTTTCATAGGCTCCTGGGCACATCAAAAGCAACCAAGACAAGACTAGAAAAACACGAGCAACACAAACTTGGCCAAGGTGGTTACCTAAGATTAAAAGCTCTAATTGTAAGTATTGAATAATTAAACCATATTATTCATATCATCATGCAAATTTTATTTAATTGTAGCCAATAAACAAAAATATTGATCTTATGCAATGCATGGGGGATATGTTCAACACTGTTGCTACCAAACAAGACTAGAGAATCAGGTTCAAGTTCAAGTTTAAAGCAATGGTGGAACATCGACAAAAGATGGGGTAAACAAAATCTGACCCTTCTAACAATATGGTAAATAAAATGACAAAATTGTAATTTTTGATTACTTATTAAATATATTGACGGTTGATTTAACCCATCAATTAAATTGTCTATTTGTTTTAAGCAGGAAAACAACACCATTTTATTTGATGGTGGTGGGCACCAACCCATGATTATAGTGGTGTGAAGACCCATCATGGTATGTGTGTCTTTAAAATCAAATGTATAATATGACAATTATTAATATTTACTTGCATATGGCGTACTTATAAATTTTCTTGTTTCAATGGCAGAGCCTGTAGATGAGGGTGCTCAGAGAGGAGAGGAACCGACGACAATCCAACCAACGGTGTCGACTACTCCTCCGTATAAAAAAAATAGTAATGATATTTGTACTAATGAAACACTGCTATGTATAATAACTAACCATGTCCTTTTAATGCCTTTTGTTATTGTAGTGGATGCCCTTGTAGTGCATCAACGTGCACGTCATGCTACTAGAAGTAGTACAATGCTTGAGTTGACGCATAGTCATCCAACACCAAAAGAGGGCTCAATAGTTGAAGGGGATCAAGAAGAACGTACTGATGATTATTAAAAATAAGAAACATAAAAATAAGTGATTGTACATATTTTGAGGAAAAAAATTATTAATATAAATTATTTGTTGTACAATTATTTGCTTTTCTACCTTCTTATGCATGAACCTTATATGTTTTGTATGCATGTACCTTCTTTCTTTCATTTGCCTTTAATTTTTGTTTTGCTACTTGTTATGCATGATTGAGTATTGTGAATTGAGAGTGATGTGGGGGGAGGGGCCAAACGAGCTTCCACCTTTATGTGTTTGGCTCTATTTAGTAGAGAATGAATTATTCTCAAAACCAAGAGGAGCTCATTCACAAGGTATTCCCCTTTAGTATTTCTAGAGCATTGTACATGTTTAATTATTATTCAATCATATAATGTTTTATTCTCTTTGACAAATGCAATCTCATGCATGTTTAGTTATTATCCAGTCATATAACATTTTACTGTCTTTGAAAAATACAGGTTTGCAGGGCAGTCACCTCCACGATCCAAAACGCATTTCCAACAAGGTATAAATCATTTGTTTATCTTGTCTCATGAAAATTTCCTTCATTGCCTTGTATACTTAAATTCAAAATTCAAGGACAGATAATGGTAGAAACAACTATTATTCATATAATAATATTGCTTTTAGATATTATTGGATGTAAGTTGATGTGGCATTTTATGTTCTCCCTTAACATTTTTTGTTTTCCAATGTTCAATGTTCAAAAACACATATTCATAGGACTTGGTGATGTATAATTCCGGTTGGAGTTAGCGATTGATTCAATGAACATTGACAACAATATTGATCAATTGAATGGTGGGAAAAAAGTGAGTTCCATACTTGTACATATGCAAGATTTTGGACCATACTTATTTCTATGCTTTTGGCACTTGTACCTCACTATCTACTATATACCTTAGACCATGATGTATTATTCCCTTCAAGTAACAAATCACATGTGATGCAGTGAACAAATGAATTTACCTTGGCTCAACCATATAATGGCTCATAATATTCACTAAAAAACATTAATCAAGTATGCTACTAACCAAATATATCAAAGATTCAATCAATTGTCTATACACCAAAGGATTAAAATCCAAGTCAACATACAAATCATTAGACAGTGGGAACAAATAAATTCTTGAGATGGACTCAAACTATAGAAGATATCGTGGTTGTCTTATCCATGTTGAAGGTGTATTTATCTATGCATGCATAATATGTAAACAACAAATAATTGAGAAATATAATAATGGTATTCTATTACAAAAAACTAAATTTATACAAAGATACTGTTATTGATTGAAAATTACATCAGATGTGAACTTATGAAGCCTTTGGCATAACCTTTAGTAGATGTGAATTTTTTCCAAGTGGTGGTGATGGATGTATACAATATTAAGCATATCAATCTATGCATAACTACAACTTACACTTGTGTACAATATTAAGGCTTCACCTGTGAAAGCTATAGCCTAACTCAACCTAGACTCTAGAGGGTATTTTGATTTACCTCGTACCCATATACTCATCTTTCAAAATTCTGTCACAATTCCATTTATGTTTCTGCACTCCACAACAAAGTCTTTGGCCATAAAAATCTATCATAATAAAGATATAAAATTCACAATTTACCTAACAATAGAATTTATTATTTTATTTCTATTGCAATTCCAACAAATTTTTTACTTACAACAATTTAAATTCCTTGAAAAATAATTAAAACAGTAAACATAGTTGCAACGAGTATAACACAAGAATACCCTCAAGAAAGACCCTAGATCTATGTTATGGAAGTATGTGGAAATCCTTATAAAAACTAATGAAGCGAACAATGCAAAAAAATCACGGGAAGAGAATCCTACTATATTTTTAGCATGAGAATAGGTAGAAAAAGAAGAGTATTTTTTGGTTTAGTGATTGAGAGTGGTATGTATAGTGTTGGTATCTCACACCATGCATGGGTTAATTCTCATACATGTGCATTCTTCCTGACTGGCAGCAGAGAAGAGGTCATCAAAGATTACAGGCAACCAAAATACCATCCTTTTCACACTTTTTACCTTTCCTTTTGTACCACTTTCCTCCATCCTTCCAGCCTAATTTTGAGTGTAATGATATATTTTTTCCTCAGGTATGCATCTTCATAACTTATGCCATTTTAAATAGTTTTTAAAATGTAATTAAGGAAAGTTGACCATTTATGCTTTCCAATGATAGAATGATGACATCTTGTTCTAGGGAAACATCACATGTATGACAGAAGAGTTGTTGCAACACCCCTCAGGTCGATTGCTGCGACACTACTTGTTGGGTTGTTGTTGTAGCATGCTTTCTAGTTGTTGCAACACGATTTTCGGTTGCTGCAACACAATTTTTTATTTTGCAACACTAGTTGTTGCAACACGACTCTCATTTGGCAGCAACACTAGTTGTTGGAACACCTTTTTAACAAATGCTACAACACCATCCGATGTTTTTGTTGCAACATCGAGCAACCACAAACCCCATCCTGACAATTTTGATTGATGAGGTGGGTTTCTCCCTATTCGATGAGGGAAAAAGGGCTACCTCCCTATTCCTTTTACTTTTCTCCATTATATACTTCCGAAGCCATTGAGAACATGTTGTGCAGTCATAAGGATGAGGCCTTGTTAGATATCAATGTACACAGAGAGGCTATATTAGATATCAGTGTACATGCAACTAATTTGACAATATGAAATTCAAGACAACCAAGCATTAGTAAAATAATTTTTGAATAAACATCGATTAGTACGTTGGGAAGGCCCACCATGTAAGCCAATAAATTTCAACAAATTGGGCTAGAGATTTTATTTTCATGTTGTTTTTATGTTTGGGTAGAGATAATAATGAATCAACTAAACCCTGTATCTTTTCAATTATGTCCAGAAAATATAATATGCCACATTAAATTATATTTCAAATATTATCCATACTTAGTCTATTTGATGTTTCATACTTGCTCTGTTTGATGTTATCATAGACCAAACCAATAATTTTGAGTGTAATGATATATTTTTTCCCCGGGTATGCATCTTCATAAATTATGTCATTTTAAGTAGTTTTTCTAGTGTAATTAGGGAAAGTTGGCCTTTTATATTTTCCAATGATAGAATGTTGACATCTTGTTCCAGGAAAACATCGCAGGTATGAAAAAAGAGTTTTTGCAACACCACTTAGGTCGACTATTGTGACACCATCAACCTTGTTGGGTTGTTGCTACAACACACTTTCTAGTCGTTGCAACACGATTTTCAGTTGCTGCAACACGTTTTTCAATTGCTACAACACTAGTTGTTGCAACACAAATCTCATTTGGCGACAACACCTATTTAACATATGTTGCAACACCAGTAAGTCCCTCCATGCAAGCCAAGAATTTTCAACAAATTGGGCTAGAGATTTTATTTCCATGTTGTTTTTATGTTTGGGTAGAGATAATAATGAATCAACTAAAGCCCGTATCTTTTAAATTATGTCCATAAAATCTAACATGTCACATTAAATTGTATTTCAAATATTATCCATACTTAGTCTATTTGATGTTTCATACTTGGTCTATTTAATGTTATCATAGACCAAACCAATTATTTTGAAAACATAGATTCTACTGAAAACCTAAATACATCAAACAAATCCAATAATAATTTTAGTATAAAAGATTCTAGACTTAGTGATTGTTACAAAAGTGACATGAAGTCCACTACTTATGCCAATGTGATTCCTTTGATTCAATGGTCTTCAAACATATGAATTTACCATCATCCAATTCTCTATCACATGCAACCCTATTGTTATGATTTTCTTGTAATTATTTAAATCTTCGACAGTTTTCATGTTGATGCCCTTGGTGACCCCTGGGTGATACATGAAGCACTAAAAAAGAAATAGAAGCTTTATGAGTGGAGGCCAACATTGATTCAGTAGAATGCACCCAACATTGAAAAACGTGTTTTTTTTTTTAATTAATGAAAACCTTGTCGAAAGTTTGATGCACTTCTAAAAGTTCATCGATAATGCAACTAACGTAACGTTTGGCACCCGAATCTACAATCATCAGAAGTACAACAATCTCTTCGTCCAAGTGTCACTCTTATGATGAACATGAGCGAGAGTTTGTTGGCAATTAGTCGCTCTTACAACGCACCTATGACAAATGTATGATGCAAAGTAGTCAATATTATGACATACATACGATGTCATCATCATCATCCTTTGGTCGATCGTACTCAATTTTCGTGGGTGGCTTGTCGATTATTTGATGAACCTACGATGAAAATGGTCGATTGTGCTCCAAGTTTTTCATTGGTTGGGCACTCGTTCAATGAACTTGCGACATACATTGGTCGATCTTATGAAAAACCTAGAATGACAATGGATTTTTCATCGTTGGGGTTTCTCTTCTGACGAACTTGCGATGGACATTATTCGATCATACGATGAACCTACGATGATAATGGTTGTGTAAATTGGTCAATTGTTGTAAAATTTCATCGTAGGTTTGTTGTTGTTATGATAAACTTATGATGGACATGCATGGATTATGTGATGAACAATTGTTGATAGTACGATGGATGTTTTCATCTGTCTTGCGACAACATAATTTCTTGTTCCACGTACGAAGGAACCATAGTTCATCGCACTTGCAACAACTATGTCATGATGAAAAAGGGTTGTAGTCTTCATCGTACTTGAGACATTTTTGCGACGAACATTCATCGGTAAAATGTCAGAATATGGGCCCAATGTACTAGTGAATGTTTGTCTTCCTTCAACAAGCACAAACCAACATTCACAAATCCCGAACCTCTTGCCACAATAAGTAATAACTCTTCTTGTTCTCCTTCTCCTTCTTCTTCTTCTTTTGATGCTAAGAAAAATGGAAAATTCTACAGATAGTGTAATAAAAAGGGACATTATATTTCCGAATGTTTAAAATTGAAGAAGAAATATATGCTTGAATTGTCTCATTAATAGGGAGCTAATGATGCTCCTACCGAGACCCATAGCGATGATAAAACTTATGAATAGTTGAAAGGTCAAATCAATTAGGCTAATTTGATGCACCATCATCTTATTCAAGGGGGAGGGTAACAATTTTTTGGTCACTCGTTCCCACCTCACACATGTTTTTTCAATGGATTGTATCATTGATAATAGCTCACAGAAAAACTTGATTACAAAGTCCATTGTTGACAAGTTGCATTTTCCACTGGATCCTCATCTATATGCAATTGGATGGAAGGGTAATGGTTCATCTACATAGACTATGCACAAATACATTCTGTTATTTTGTTTTGGTCCTACATTTGTGGATAAGGTCCCCTGTGATGTGACCGACATGGATTGTCGTGGATTGCTTCTTGGTAATCCCTACCAATGTGAAAATAAATCCTAATATGATGCATATAACAATACCTGTACACTGCAGAAAGATGTTAAAAAATACCTAATCAAAATCACAACATAAACAACTAATTTAGTACTCATTTGCAAGTATGCATGTAAAGGAGTTAATCAAACAATAACACAGGTATCAATTTTCTTAATACTTAAATCTCATGAAGAGAAAGAAAATATCACGATTTCCACACCATATGTAGATCTTAATCATCTTTTGGAATCCTATTCAAATGTGTTCCAAGAACCTACAACACCTAGTCACATAGAGCAATCAATCATACACTTGATCTTCTTCTTAGGGTTTCTCTTCCCAATGCACCTTTGTATCACACTTCAAATATTCAAAGTGATGAAATTAAATGAGAAATTCAATATTTATTGTCTAAAGGTTTCATAAATCCAAGTATTTCTCCTTGTGCATACCCGATCTTGCTTGTACTTAAAAAAAACATGGAACTTTGCGCCTCTGCTTTGATTCCAAGGCATTAAATAAAATCACTGTCAAAAATCAATATCCACTCCCTCACATTGATGATTTGCTTGATTAGCTTCAAAGTGCCCGATTCTTCACCAAAATTGATCTTAAAAGTGGATATCATCATGTCAGGGTTCAAGTAGAAGATACTTGGAAAACAACATTTAAAACCAAAATGGGTCTTTTTGAATGACATGTGATGTGTTTTAGGCTCACCAATGTCTCATCTCTTTGATGAGATTAATGAATGAATTTTTCATATCATTTTTTTAGATGCTATTCTTGTTTTCTCCAAAACTTGAAAGACACATCTCCAATACTTGGAATAGGTTCTTCACCTACTCCAACAAAATCAACTCTATGCTAACCTCTCTAAATGTTCTTTTGTTCAAACACCATTCCCTTATCTTGGTTTTATCATCAATGCACATGGAATTAAGGTGGATCCTACTAAGACTGAAGTTCTTCACAATTTTCCTAATCTTTCCAATCTCACAGAGTTGCGTTTTGTTAGTCTTGCCAACTTTTACCACAAATCCATCTCTATTTTTTTAAGAATTTGTCTCGTCTTTACATCAATTGACAAAGAAAAATGTTGCTTTCAAGAGGACACAAGATAATTCTCACACTCTCAATGCCTTGAAATAAAATTTGTGTTCTACACCTTTACTTGCCTTGCCCAATCTCTCATAGCATTTTAAAATTGAGACTAATGTTTCACAATTTGCACTTGTGTATTTTTTATGAAAAATGGTCATCCAATGGCTTATCGATAAGAGACATTTTCAAAATCTAAAAGAAACTACTCCAATTATGATAAAAAGTTGTTTACATTAGTTCAAATTATCAAATATTGGAGACGCTATCTCACATTGGGCAAATAAGCTAAATGGTCATTCAACGACTTATTATTGAGAGACAATTTTAGAATCCAAAAGAAACTACTCCATTTATGACAAAAAGTTGTATATATTAGTTCAAACTATTAAATATTAGATACACTATCTCACATTGGGAAAAGAAGCTATGGTGCATACTTACCATTTACCTTTGCAATTTCTTCAATCCCAAAACAAAATTGAAGAAGCTTAGCATATGAAATAGGCATCATGTCAGTTGGGTTTATCTCAAGTGGTTTGTGTTGAGGGGTGTTATCCCCCCCACCCAGGTTCAATTCCCGTAAGTGACATGTTTGGCTCCTAAATGAGAACGCTATTGAAAAAGCCTCGACTTTCTATAAAATTTGGTTTACCCTGGGTACCATCCTCGAAATGAGGGGAAGTACCCGGTGCGTTTCCCCAGGAGTTGTTCCCTCGAAAAAAATGAAATAACATCATATTTGGAACAATTTCATTTGGTTATCAAGTACAAAAAGGGAAAAACAAATATGGTGGTCGATTGTTTGAGTCGGCCTCCTTCCATTCATCCTTTAACAATTGTCACCACTTCACATCTAGAATTTTAGACTTGAGCTTCATAATGTCTAGATGATTCAAATTTTGGGAAAATATACAATAGTCTCCAACATCTAGTGTCTTTAAACTTTGCAATATTTTCATATCAAGGAAGGATTATTGTACAAGTTTGAAAGGTTATTTGTACCTCGTGACCACCACTCCTCACTTTTCAAAAAGGCACATTCTACTCTCTATGGTGGTCACTTTTGCAAGCAAAAGACTCTTCAACATCTACAACACTTCTTCTACTGGCCTCACATGCAAGTAGATGTTCTTCATTTTTTATGTCATTTTGCAGTTTGTTGTCGACTCAAACCAGTGATCAAAAAGCTTGGTTTGAGTTTCCCTTTACCCATTCCAACCCATCATTGGGAAATCATCTCCATGGATCTTGTTAGTGGCTTTCCCATGATTGTTTTCCATCATGATTGCATTTTGTTTGGTGATCCTTTAGTCTCCCCACCATTATTATGTGTTTGATTGTGACTCATGTTTTGTGGACCATTTTTGTCATTCCCTTTGGAAAATATTAAGAACTTCACTTAATTTT
>ML825168.1:66154-80103 GCA_009831015.1 Picea engelmannii | reverse complement strand
TTGTCAGATGCACCAATTGTCTTCATGTGTTTGATGAATGGAGTTTTTCATAGAGTATTTAGATAATTTTGTCATTGTATTTCTAGATGACATACTTATTTACTCAAAGTCTAAAGAAGAGCATGAGTAGCACCTGAGGATGGTACTACAAGTATTGAGGGAGAATCAACTTTATGCAAAGTTGACAAATGTTTATTTTATCAGCGACGGATTCATTATTTGGGTCATATCATTTCCAAGGAAGGAATAGTTGTTGATATGGAAAATATAAAATCCATTGAGGAATGGCTAACACCAAGAAATGTTGCAGAGGTAAGGTCCTTTATGGGACTGACATGTTATTACCGAAGGTTTATTGAAGGTTTCTCAAAGATTGTGCATCCAATTATATCTTTGCAAAAGAAAGGTGCATGATTCGAATGGACTCCAGATTGTGCAAGGAGTTTTCAACAATTGAAAAGGTTGTTGACAAGTGCGCCAATTTTGATAATTGTTGATTCATATGCATCCTTCATTGTGTGCAAGGATGCATGCAAGGAAGGAATTGGTGGAGTCTTGATTCAAAATGGGCATGTGATGTGTACAAATAAACAAAGTTGAAATAACATGAAAGGATCTATGCTACTCATGACTTGGAATTGGCATCAATAGTGCATGCCTTGAATATGTGGCGACACTATCTCATGGGTAAAAGATTTGAGCTGAGGGAAAACCGTAGTGGTCTGAAGTATCTATTTGGATAGCCAAGTTTGAATTCCATACAAAGAAGGTGGTTATAATTCCTTAGTGAGTATGACTTTGACATAAATCGTATCAGAGGAAAAGAGAACAAGGTGGTTGACGCACTCAGCAAAAGGGTAAATGAGATGCATGATACAACCGTTAGCATGTACAAATTCGATTTGTGTGACAGAATTTTAGAGGTTGCCAAATTATATCAATGCTATATGGGCATAAAGGTGACTTTACAACAAGGTATGTCATAGCATGAGTTTGAAGGTTATGAGCTAAGAGAGGATGGAATCCTCATGTATAGGCGCAGAGTCTATGTGCCAAATGATCAAGAGTTGAAAATTTTGTCATTGTCATAAATGCACCAAGTTCCTTATGCAAGATATTCAGGTTATGAGAAGACAATTGTTGCAATAAAAAATCAATATTATTGGCCATGTATGAAAAAGATGTTGTTGATTTTATTGCTAGATGTCTTGAATGTCAAAAGGTCAAGGTTGAGCACAAACATCCAGTTGGTTTGCTACATCATTTTCCCATTCCTGAGTGGAAGTGGGAAGTTGTAACCATGGATTGCAGTACTAAGCTACCTAGGACTGCTAAGAAACATGATTATATTATGGTAGTGGTGTAAAACCTTACTGAAGTTGCGCATTTTATTCTAGTGAAGCCGGTGCACAAGGCAGCTAACATTGCTGAAATATACATGTGATAAATTGTTAACATGCATGGTGTACCTAAGAAAATTGTGTCTGACAAAGACTCCAAGTTCACCTCGAACTTTTGGAAAGGGATATTCAAAGGATTTGGGACAAAATTGAATTTCATCACAACATATCACCTTGAGACAGATGGACAAACAGAAAGAGTAAATCGGTTGATTGAAGATATGCTCAGGATGTATGTGATGGATAAACCATCAAAATGGTAAGACTACCTTCACTTGGTAAAGTTTTATTACAACAATGGGTATCAAGAATATTTAAAGATGAGACCGTTTGAAGCACTTTATGGTAGAAAGTGCAACATGCCAATGAGTTGGCACAACCCAACAGACCATGCAATAGTTGGGTCAGATCTACTTCAGGAAATGGAAGAGAAGATGGTGAAGATAAGGAAAAACTTAAAGGTTTCCCAAGACAGGAAGAAAATCTATGTAGATAAAGGCATAAACCACAGAGAGTTTAAAGTGGGTGACCACATGTTCTTGAAAGTTAAAGCAAGACATAGTTCCTTGGAGTTGGGAAATTGTTCTAAGTTGGCAGCATGATACTGTGGACCATTTAAAATCCTAGAGAGGATTAGGCATGTAGCATATATGCTTGCATTGTATGCATCCTTGTGTATTCAGAATGTTTTCCATGTGGCATCGCTTAAAAAGTATGTACCTGATGTTAATCATATTATTGATTGGAATGTGACTCAAGTGGAGCCAGAAGAGAAATTTCATGTGCGATCGGTTTGCATATTGGTTTGGAAAATCAAACAACTACAAAATCGAGTTATGGAGCTGGTAAAGATCTAATGGAATTGGTACGGTTCTGAGGATGTAACTTGGGAGTGTGAGCATTCTATGTGGATAGAGTATCCACATCTTTTTGAAGGTTTTTGAAATTTTGTATGTACATGTGTATATGATGCACCGAGGATAGTACATAAATAAGGGGGAGGGGAATGTGATGTCCCTATTCCCAACCCTTTTTAATTGTACATACAAGATGGTGATTCATTAATACCAATTGTAAATTTAAATGTACATATAGGGTCGTGAGTCGTTAGCACCTAGTTTTGGTTTTGCGCGCACTTGAGTAAGTGCACGGAGAATTGTTATCAAAGGAAGGGTGCACACATCTAATAGTGTTTTGAATATCTAAGTAGGTGCGTGGGATTGTGCATCAATGGGAGGGTGCACACATTCACAGTGTTGTCCATACTTGAGGAAGTGTGTGGGAATTACCTAGAAGTTTGCATCAGACTGATTCATATGTGTGTGTGTGTATTGAGGCCGGAGAGCTTGTGTAATTATGAGGTTGGTGATCCATGATGCAAATAGGTCAGTGTGCCTATCCATGTAAATGTAATCACAGTTATTAATATTATCGCATCACTACATGCAGACAGATCAGACAAAAAGAGACGAGGGGATAACTCCACCAAAAAAGGGAAAAAGGGGGGGACTTAAGTCCTAGGGAATATTTTATTCATATTTATAGAAAAGTGTAATTTATAGATAAATTATTTTATCCTAATCTCCTAGGGTTGGGAAGGAGTCACCAAGTGGCTAAAGCTACTTCTGAAAGTGACAAGTGTCGATTTTAAGGCATGCAATATATATTGTTGGCCTTAGTGTATTTCAAGGAGGCAACTCCTTTTGGAATTAATCACTTTCTCGTGAGCAAAAGGGGTCAAACTATCTGGAAAATATGACTATTACCTTACTTGCAGAGAAAATCATGTAAGTTTTTTTATGTATTGTAACCATAGTTTTTATTATCGAAGAGGCGTGTTTTCATGCCCATGAGCAGTCTCTTTAGGTGAGAGATTTGTTGTCAAAGAGGTGGGTTTTCAGGCCCGTGAGAATTCTCTCTAGGTGAGAGTTTTTCTAGGAATTGTTCCCTGGTGCACTAGGAATTAGTTGTGGGGCTTGGATACTTCATGTTCGACCTATTGTTGGAATCCTAGAAGGGAAGTGGTGAATTCGAGGGATTGTTGAACAGAGAAGGAGCACACTTCCTTGGGTGTGACAGGTGTGTGGGGAACGAGAGACTGTGGAACTGTTGCAGCAGTGGCACCTTAGATTGAACAATTCTATTGAGTATTAGACCTTAGCTTGGAATTAGGAACCCTTTTTCCCTGGTGAAGTTAAGCCCCAGCTTGGGGGTGACCTGTTGCTGAAATATTATGAGCAAAAAAGTCTATGGATGGGAGGAACGTCTGATTTCTGTGTGTAGTTGATGAATTTCATAAAAGATAAGTGGTATTTATGTGTTTGTCTCATTTATTGTGTGCTTATTTATATGTGTTTGATATGGGTTAATTATTGTATGTTGTCACATATAAGTAATTGTTGTTATTATGTTTAATGTTGCTCGCACATGTAAGGTGGTGTTGTTAGTCAGTATTGTAGTCGTGCATGAGTATGATAGTTGTTGTTAGTTTTCCTGTTATGTTAACCTTATGGTTTTGGCCATGATTCTCTAAGGCAGGGTTTGAATGGTCATGTGTGTAGGAAAGTAGTCTATGTGAACATGAGGCTAGAATTCATTTGTGCATGTAGGGAATTAGAAATTGCACATAAGGAAAATCATAATTGGTGCGTGACGCCAAAATGATTGTGCACAAAGTAGTGTTGTGTGTTCAGTATGCTTGTGCGCAGTTGTATTCAGTTACTTCTGTTGTGTTTTAAGTCATGTAAAAAGAATAAATCTAGTGTGGCATGATTCAACTTGAGGTTGAGAGCATTACTTCAAGTGATATTGTATAGACTAGTGTTTAGAGTAGAATCCACACAGTGTAATTTTGGTTTAGTGTTGCTCAGTAGTAAGTTGGGCAATGTTACAATATGGTAGTAGAAGAATTTTAGTAACGGGGATGTTACATATTGGTTTTCATAGAGATAAAAGTTGATATTGGTGGCGTGGCCCAACCTGGGTGGTTGGGGACATTACAAGGAAGAGTGAGAGTCGAGAAAGAAAGGGAGAACAAGAGAAAGTTGTATGCAGAAGGGGGACAAGTTTTACATGTATGTTTTGGACAGCAAGATAGGAGTATAGTGTTGGGAAGAGAACCAACCATGTTGTTCTTTAAGGAAGCCATTGTTTGGTTGTGTTTTATGCTAAGAAAGAGGCATGTGTGCCTGTAAAATAGGTTGAAATCCTATAAATCATTTTCATGTTGAGGAACTGGCTCAAGAGCCTTGTGAAGGTAGTTGTGAGCACTCTTAGAGTAGTTGGGAGGATTCATGGTAAACCAGGTGCACTGGAGATATGGAGGGAAGTGGGAAGGCATGAGGGATTATGTACAGATATAAGGGGGATCTCATTCCGTGGGTTGTGCAGGTTGTGGGGAATAGAGTGGAATCTGGGTTTTTGGGCTATTGTGTGTGGAGAATGGAAAACCAAGAGGGTCGAATCTCCTTATGGACTCGTAGCCTCAGATCAAGGATGGCTTGTTGTTGATAGGAAATTAATGGTAGCGCATATGGATGGAAGGTTCATCCTTCGTACGCAACCAGTTGGTTATTAGGCATACAAATAAGTTCTTTGTTATGTTGTTATATTTATTCCCCTGTGCAAATGGTTTATATTAATGTTATGTGTTTGTTTTCTTCTTGAGCATTTGCATTCATGTTTTAATATATGTTTTTATATTCATTTAGAACTGTGGTGTTAGTCAAGTAGTTAAATATGTGTGTGATTTGTAGTTGGTATGCTAGAAGAAGTTAATAAGAAAAAAATGTTATGATTTAATGTGTTTTTTGCATGTAATGTTTCTCAGTTGGACTCGGATATGTTACATTATGGTATCATAGTTTCGGGTTCAAACAACAGCCTTGTATGGGCCAAGATGAGTGTGAATTGGGAAAATTCATTGTTACATATTTCGATATGTGTGAATTTGGTGAAAATGGTGAAAAATCAAAGAGAAATCTCTATTTTCGTGAGAAAATTCAGGTTCCTCATAACCTTTGAAGAGAGGTTTAATGGAGTAAATATGCATATTTGCAAAGTTAAAATTTGACTTGGCTGGTCAAATTTCACATTTTAATGGTTGTTGTAGAATTTGAGAGAGTTTGATGAATTGACGGTCGATATCATGTTTGATCTCAAGATCAACGACCCATATTCATCGTGAATAAATTTAAAAACTTATAAGGTTTTAAAAGTTTTGCAAAGGGGGGAAATCAACGACCATGATCTATTTTCAACATTTGCGAAGGAAGAGAATCGCCAATCTGGATTCATTTTTGGTCGTTGGGACGTTGGAGTCGATCGACATTCAGTATTTGCTAACAGAGCTTGGGAAATAGAGAAAATTGACGGTCGAGACATATTAGCAAAGTTGGGAAAATTTTGATGGATAAACCACTGAGATCATTATGAATGATAGATTGACGTTCCAAATTCACCTGGGATTTGGTCAAAATTTATAAGTGTTGGAGTTCGCCAAAATAATTTGTTGATGGTTGATGGTCATATCGGCGAGTTTGGCGAAGAGTTTGGTTTGGCCAAAGGAAATCTTCGTTTGTTGATGGTCGATGGTCGGGGATCAGCAAAATTTAGTGAAGTGTTTCAGTCACCAATGAAAATCATCGATGAACGATGGTTGGGTTAGTCATTTTATCAAAGTGTTTCAATCAAGCTAGAGAAAGCCTTGCTTGTCGATGGCTGATGATCGGGGGTCGGCATAATTAGTGCAATTCTCTTTTCTTCCGAGAGAAGAGGTCGATCATCGATTAAAGGAAAGAGGAGGGTGACATGTCATGCCACATCATCCAATTTGACACCTCGGGATGATGTGTCATGCTATGTCATCATCCATGTGTCATGCCACATCATCCAAGAAAAGGTTGATGGTTGATTCAGCTGAATTGGAGAAGTGTTTTCGTATGCCAACAGGAATGGTCGATGGTCAATGGCCGGGTTAGTTGAATTGATAAAATTTTCCATTCGATAACAAAAATAATCGATGGTCGATGATCGGGTGTCAGGGATATCGATCAACAAGTTGGTTTATAAAAAGAAATCTTTGATCGTCGATCATCGATCATCGATGTAGTGTCATAAATCAACGATCCATGTTTTTTTAAGTTGTCGATCGATAGTGGAAATTGATCCATGGGATTTGGAAAGGATCACTGGATCAACAACTTAGATTTCACTTGATTTAAGATCGATGACTCTGATTTAAAGTTTGTTTTAACAGTAAAACAGTCAAATTTCTATGAAATTTTCATATTTTTGAAGTTCAAGAACTTGTGGGGTGATTTTGAGTCCCTAAATGATGTTTTTAAGAAATTAAAATCCATAAAAATGAAAACGAGGTACACTTTGTCTCTACAACTTAAATAAAATAATGCAAAGATAGATTTGTAACGAGCTACTCTGGGTGCAAATCAGAGCTTGTATGAGAAATTCCTACATTTGTGCGGGGTCCAGTAGTAGTACTCGACCAAAAGGACTTAATATGACTAAAGGATGTATATCAAAAAGATGAGGAACCAGAGCAGTTGTGCTTTGTCTCTCAAAAAATGACCCTGGCAACCCAAACCTCAAGGTATGATTCAAGACCAATCTAATTATTTCAATTCATATTGGACTAACCCTTCAATGCAATATGCTTCTCAACCATGGGATATGCCAACGCAACAATGGGTGGCTCCTCCTCCTCCAAACTAGCTATGGAAAAAGGGGTGCAAAAATGCCACTTTAGGAGGCCCTCAACAGCCCATGACACAACCACCCATGCAAATTCTGCCCCCTCCCCAGACGCAAGCATCCACATTAGCCCCTCCTTGACCATAACTACCTACACAACCCATCCCTAAACCTAATAACAAAAGGTCGGGTCAACTAGCACAAGTTGTTGGACTTGCTACCTACCCTACCTATCTCATCTCTTCCTTGGACTACAATGATATCCACCTTTGATCCGGGAAGACATTACCCAAGGAATAACCTCATATTCGTATTGAATACTTGAATGAGGATGTACATAATGAAGAATCAAAACCAAAACAATCTTAGGAAACTTTGAAAGTTTATAATGTCCACCCTGAACTTCAAAGCCCACCTTATCCATAAATATTAAACCTAGAAAAACCCTTTACTCAGCCTGAATTTGACTTCTTCGGGGAACTCAAGAATGTGTCTGTTAAAATACCACTATTCCAAGCCATCAAAGATGTTCCTATTTATTTGAAAGCGGTACAAGAAATTTTCTTAAGGAAACCTGGTAGAAAACAAAAGGATCCTCAAATTATCCATGGTATAGGTAAACTGTCATATTTAATGATGAGGGGATTTCTCGTAGCCAAATACTCATACCCTGGTAGTCTAGTAATTAATTTTCATATCAATAATATGCTCATTAGAAGCACATTAATTGACCTCGGTGCTTCCATTAATCTTAATACATGTGATACCATGCAAGCCTTAAGACTTACAGGCCTTATGGAAACCCCAACCATACTCCAACTCATCAACTGGTCAAATATTAACCCAGAGGGAATCTTAGAAGACGTAGTCATCTTTGTAGATTTGTGGGAATACCTCATCAAATTTATGGTCCTACAACCTGTTAGCACATAAAGTTACCATGGGTCATATGTAGTTATTGTTAATACCTAGGTCTACATCTCTGTCGAGTCTCTCTCTTTTCTGCATACCTTCCTATAATTTTTTCCTCTTCTGGTCGATAAAGTCAGGCTGGTCAATTATGTTGTATGCGCAGGGAAAAACTATGATAAAAATGCAACATTCAGAGAGGTCCATTTCAGGCTTGAAATACAAGCAAGCAAATAGGATAAATTTTCAATGGTGGAGATCCCATGTGTAGTTCAGATTAACGGATCTCGCGCATTCGGAGTTTCAAAATCTTGCAAGGATTAATGACCAGACAGAAGCCCCGAAATGCCGAAGTTCCGAAGTAACGACAGACTGCCACGTCAACCGGGAGAAAGTCACTTCAGGAGATATTCATGCCCATGTTCAAAATCTCCCGAAGCCTGAAGCGTCGAAGTAACAAGAGGTTGCCATGTCAACCAGGAGAAAGTTACTTTGAGATATTTCCATCCAAGAATCCCAAAGTCCCAAAGAGCCGAAGTCTCAAAGTGACTTCAGGCTAACACATCGCTTCAGTCCCTACCACTCCATAGATGTTTTTCAATTCAACACATGGCACTTATCTGTCGAGGAAGCATAACATTAATTTTAGGCTACCACATCACTCCGGGCCCATACCACTACGAGAGTTTTTCATGCTTCACAATCCAAAACTCCCGAAGCCTGAAGTGCCTAAGTACCGAAGACACATAGTGCTCATCCATCAGTATTTGTGATAGCACAATGACGTCAGGCCACCACATCAGATTTGGGAGATCATCCTTCGGGAGATATTCTTGCTCAACATTCAAAGCTCCCAAGTGCCAAAATTGGTTCCATATATAAACATGGTTAAAAGGATTCTGGAGTTGGCATACAGATAAATTTTACTGAGGGCACTAAAATAGCAGGGTTTTCCAGATCGAAGATTGCAACAGATTGATGACCACACTTTATTACGGGGACAGAACTTACTCGAACGTTAAAATTCTAGAGTGGAGCAGCAATCAAAACCATGCTATAGTGGAAGAGCTACGTGGCAGTTGGTGGTGAATTGCGGGGGTCGAAGCGGTGTGGACCCAAACCTCCCTTGGCAACTTCTACAATCACGTGTTGATGTAGGGTCCATTAGAGAGCAGCGTGTGGAAATAAAATCAGGGCGTTCCCAGATCATGGATTGTGACAAGATTGATGACCACACTTCGTTGCAGGGATATAAAGTTCTTGAACACTAAAATATTAGATTATTCCCACAATAAAAACCATGGTATAGCTAAAGAGGTATGTGGAAGTTGGTGGTGGATTACAGGGGTTGGAGCAGTGTGGATCCAAACTGCCCTTGCCAACTTACACAGTCATGTGCTTATATAGGGTCTAATTTGAGAGAAATGCGTGGCAACAAACTAGGCATTAGGCCTCATCCTGATCCCAAGGAGAAATCAGTTAATGAAAGAAGGAATGGTGGTTGAACAATCGACTACCTCCTTAAATGGAAGGATGGGGGGTCTGGCCGAGGAGACAGAAAATTGTTAGGCCGAAGTACCATAGAGGGCAGTTTTTCCTGTGGGCCCATACTGATCAGAGCTTCCTTCTAATTGAAGGAACAAGACATACAAGAGAAGACACACAACACTGGAGAAGAGGCTCCCAAGCAGGAAGACATGTCTATTGTTTTGATTATAAATACATTTGATAAATGACATAATAGGGAGGGGGGTTCGGCCCAAGACCAGAGAGGGTTTTGAGAAATGTTTATGACTATATATTTTAGTTTGTAAGTCGGAGGGGCATGTGGCTATAAATAGTATGTTATTGAAGATTCATATGAGTTGTTTCATCAGATTTTCCTTCTATGTTCTCTATTCTATTCTTCATCTTGTTTGAACGTATTGCTTATGTGAAGGATTAAAATTTACCTTTTATTGATAGATTCTTGATGCGGTAGAGGATATGTTGTAAGCTTGCCTATTTATAATTATTTATTGTTCAGACACATCTAAATTCTCTTTTCAGATAGGATCTTTGCTTAGCGAATATTTGTCTTTATGTTATTCTCTTATTCTTCTCTTCATCATTATACAAATATTTTGTCTGATAGGAAGCTTAAATGCCTTCAATGAGAAGACTATTTATGACTCCATAGCCCAATGGTTCATCATTGATTTGCATTGATATATGTTGCCTTTTCCTTTCTTTAAAGTCTTGTTGATCCCTGATCTCAAACTAAAATTAAATCAAATTTGTATGTTACCAAGCTTACTCCCATTAGTAGTCTGGGGGTGACTCTTGGAGTGATAACATTAATGGCATCGTTGTCAAGGACAGAAGTGAAGAAATATTCCCTGGGAGAATGACAACGAAGGGATCCAGTTTTAGATGGTGAATACAAATTGGACACATTTTTCTGACTGATTATCTTTCACCATGGTGACTCCATTGTTTGGAAATCTATTGGAGACTCCACTAGTTTGAAATGGACAAGATTTTAGCTCAGAGGTATGCTTTATGTGATTTTTCAAAAATAGTTGGTCTCCCTAATCCAGATCCTAGTAGAGATGAATGAGAAAGTATCCTTCCTAAATTTCGAGGAGAAGAGTGGGAGGTGCCAGCTGAACATTTGTTGGATTTTCATGATTTTATTCATCAACTTCATATCGTACATGAAGATGTTCAGATTAAGATTTTCAGGTATTCATTAGAGGGGATTGCTTGTGATTGGTGTCGATCTATTCCCATTGCAAGCATCATCTCTTTGACGGGTTTTCATGCAACTTTCAATTCATTTTGTAAATAGCATTTTTCATCTAAGTATCTTTATGATAACTGTTGTGATGAGTTTTCTTTGCTTCATAAAGATTTTGCTAGTCACAAAAACCAGATTTGTGATGAAGCATTTATTGTGGGAGAAAGAATTTTCCATGAAGATCAACATGTCTCTTTTGAATATTCTGATTTCAATGAGCAAGTGTATGCATCAATAGATATTTCTCCTGACTATGAAGCTAAGATAAATGATAAGTTAGTTAAAAAAAACTAGGGAAGATTCCTCTCTGTTTTTTCCTAGCTTTTCAGAATTGAAGGAAGATTTTGTTTGTTGCTCTTATGAAGGAAATGAAGAGGATATTTCTATTTTTGAAACAGATGTCTTTAGCAGCCCTTCTTATGATGAAGATGTTGTTTCAAATAATGACCAAGAACAACCAATTTTTGATGAATATCCCAGCGAAGATGATGAAGAGCATAGTTTTTTCATGGCTTCTTTGGAACCTCGTAGCATAGTTTTTGTATATGATAATTATGAATATGATCCTTGGGAGGGCTATGGAGGAGAAAAGGAAGAGATAAATGTGCATCTTATCTCATGTCCAACACTTATAAATGAGCAGATATCACCTGGGATTAGCAAGCCTGCATCAAGCCTTTATCCACATGTACATGTCGAGAACATCAAACAACATGTGAGCAATGATGAAATAAAGGAGGTAACTTTTTACTAGTTTAGCATGCCTTATTATAAATTTTATGACCCTGTGGGTTTATATATGAAGTTGAACTTTCCAAAATCATTGGATCTTGCAAAATTAATCATCTTATCATCATTTGGAGGTATTGTCAGTGCTCCAAAACAAGTTTTCATTATGTTGTCATACTTCCCTTACCTTTTATGGGTCATTTGCAATGAAAAGAAGAATTATGTTACCAAGTAGTTTGAGTGGCTATGGTGGAATTTTTTTTTTACATGAGCATTGTAAAGGTAAGTTAGAGTAGGGTATTCTATATAAATAAGCTCACATCCAAGATTTTTAGTTTTCAGTTTGATTTTAGTATTTGAATAAGTGACCCCATATCCCTAGGATAAGACATTGAAACTACTTGTTCTTGGAAGCTCACAGGGAGCATGCCATCCCCTGTGGAGCCAAATTTTAGCGCATAAAGTTGTCATGGGTCATATGTAGTTATTGTTAAGACCTAGGTCTACATCTCTGTTGATTCTCTCTCTTTTTTTTATACATTCCTATAAGTTTTTCCTCTTCTAGTCGATAAAATCAGGGTGGTCAAGTATGTTGTATGCATAGGGAAAAACTATGAATGAAATACAACATTCAGAGCAGTCCATTTTTGGCTTGAAATACAAGCAAGAAGACAAGATCAATTTTCAATAGTGGTGATCCCATGTGTAGTTCATATTAATGGCTCTCATGCATTCGGATTTTCAAAACTGCACAAGGATTAATGACCAGACAAAAGCCCTGAAATGTCGAAGTCCCGAAGTAACGAGAGACTATCACGTCAACCAGGAGAAAGTCACTTCGGGAGATATTCATGCTCGCGTTTAAAATCTACTGAAACCTGAAGCATTGAAGTAATGAGAGGCTTCCACGTCAATCAAGAGAAAGTTACTTCGGGAGATTTCCATCTAAGCATCTTGAAGTCCCGAAGAGTCGAAGTCCCAAAGTGACGTCAGGATGACACGTCGCTTCAGGCCCTACCACTCCACATATGTTTTTCAATTCAACACATGGAACTTATCCATCGAGGATGCATAACATTCATTTCAGGCTACCACGTCACTCTGGGCCTATACCACTATGGGAGTTTTTCATGCTTCACAATCCAAAACTCTCAAAGCCCAAAGTGTCGAAGTACCAAAGACACATGGTGCTCATCCATTAGTAGTTGTGACAACACAATGATATCAAGCCACCACGTCAGATTCAGGAGATCGTCCTCAAGGATATTTTCTTGCTCAGCATTCAAAGCTCCCAAGCGCTAAAATTGCCTCCATCTCTAAACATGGTTAAAAGGATTCTGGAGTTGGCTTAAAGATAAATTTTAGCAGGGGCGCTAAAATAACAGGGTTTCCTAGATCACAGATTGCAATAGATCGACTGCCACACTTCATTGTGGGGACGGAACATGCTCGAACGTTAAAATTCTAGAGCGGTCCCGCAATCAAAACCATGGTATAGAGGAAGAGGTACGCAACAGTTGGTGGTGAATTGAGGGGGTCGAAGCGGTGTGGACCCAAACCACCCTTGGCAACTTTCAAAATCATGTGATGATGTAGGGTCCATCCAAAAGAAGTGTGTGACAACAAAAGTAGGGTGTTCCCAGATCATGAAATGCAACAAGATCAACATCCACACTTCATTACGGGGACAAAAAGTGCTCGAATGCTAAAATCTTAGAGCGGTCTTGCAATTGAAACCACGATATAGCTAAAGAGGTATGTGGCAGTTGGTGGTGGATTGCAAGGTTCGGAGCAGTGTGGATCCAAACCACCCTTTCCAACTTCCGCAGTCACGTGCTTATATAGGGTCTAATCCAAGAGTAGCGCATGGCAATAAACTAGGTGTTAGGCCTCATCCTGATCCCAAGGAGAAATCAATTAATGAAAGAAGGACTGGTGGTTGAACAATCGACTACCCCCTTAAATGGAAGCATGGAGGATGTGGTCAAGGAGACATAAAACCGTTAGCCCAAAATACAACAGACGGAAGTTTTTCCTACAGGCCGATACTGATCAGATTTTCCTTCTGACAGAAGGAACATGACAGACAAGAGAAGACACATGACACTGGAGAAGAGGCACCCAAGAAACAAGACATGTATATTGTTTTGATTATAAATACATCTGATGAATGACATAATAAGGAGGGGGGGTTCAACCCAAGACCAGAGAGGGTTTTGAGAAATGTTTATGACTGTATATTTCAGTTTGTAAGTTTGAAGGGCATGTGGTTGTAAATTGTATGTTATTGAAGATTCATATGATTTGTTTCATCAGATTTGTCTTCTATGTTCTCTATTCTATTCTTCATTTGTTTGAATGTATTGTTGATTTTAAGAATTAAAATTTGCCTTTGATTGATAGATTCTTGATGCGGTAGAGGA
>ML825168.1:48467-66054 GCA_009831015.1 Picea engelmannii | reverse complement strand
TTGTCAGATGCACCAATTGTCTTCATGTGTTTGATGAATGGAGTTTTTCATAGAGTATTTAGATAATTTTGTCATTGTATTTCTAGATGACATACTTATTTACTCAAAGTCTAAAGAAGAGCATGAGTAGCACCTGAGGATGGTACTACAAGTATTGAGGGAGAATCAACTTTATGCAAAGTTGACAAATGTTTATTTTATCAGCGACGGATTCATTATTTGGGTCATATCATTTCCAAGGAAGGAATAGTTGTTGATATGGAAAATATAAAATCCATTGAGGAATGGCTAACACCAAGAAATGTTGCAGAGGTAAGGTCCTTTATGGGACTGACATGTTATTACCGAAGGTTTATTGAAGGTTTCTCAAAGATTGTGCATCCAATTATATCTTTGCAAAAGAAAGGTGCATGATTCGAATGGACTCCAGATTGTGCAAGGAGTTTTCAACAATTGAAAAGGTTGTTGACAAGTGCGCCAATTTTGATAATTGTTGATTCATATGCATCCTTCATTGTGTGCAAGGATGCATGCAAGGAAGGAATTGGTGGAGTCTTGATTCAAAATGGGCATGTGATGTGTACAAATAAACAAAGTTGAAATAACATGAAAGGATCTATGCTACTCATGACTTGGAATTGGCATCAATAGTGCATGCCTTGAATATGTGGCGACACTATCTCATGGGTAAAAGATTTGAGCTGAGGGAAAACCGTAGTGGTCTGAAGTATCTATTTGGATAGCCAAGTTTGAATTCCATACAAAGAAGGTGGTTATAATTCCTTAGTGAGTATGACTTTGACATAAATCGTATCAGAGGAAAAGAGAACAAGGTGGTTGACGCACTCAGCAAAAGGGTAAATGAGATGCATGATACAACCGTTAGCATGTACAAATTCGATTTGTGTGACAGAATTTTAGAGGTTGCCAAATTATATCAATGCTATATGGGCATAAAGGTGACTTTACAACAAGGTATGTCATAGCATGAGTTTGAAGGTTATGAGCTAAGAGAGGATGGAATCCTCATGTATAGGCGCAGAGTCTATGTGCCAAATGATCAAGAGTTGAAAATTTTGTCATTGTCATAAATGCACCAAGTTCCTTATGCAAGATATTCAGGTTATGAGAAGACAATTGTTGCAATAAAAAATCAATATTATTGGCCATGTATGAAAAAGATGTTGTTGATTTTATTGCTAGATGTCTTGAATGTCAAAAGGTCAAGGTTGAGCACAAACATCCAGTTGGTTTGCTACATCATTTTCCCATTCCTGAGTGGAAGTGGGAAGTTGTAACCATGGATTGCAGTACTAAGCTACCTAGGACTGCTAAGAAACATGATTATATTATGGTAGTGGTGTAAAACCTTACTGAAGTTGCGCATTTTATTCTAGTGAAGCCGGTGCACAAGGCAGCTAACATTGCTGAAATATACATGTGATAAATTGTTAACATGCATGGTGTACCTAAGAAAATTGTGTCTGACAAAGACTCCAAGTTCACCTCGAACTTTTGGAAAGGGATATTCAAAGGATTTGGGACAAAATTGAATTTCATCACAACATATCACCTTGAGACAGATGGACAAACAGAAAGAGTAAATCGGTTGATTGAAGATATGCTCAGGATGTATGTGATGGATAAACCATCAAAATGGTAAGACTACCTTCACTTGGTAAAGTTTTATTACAACAATGGGTATCAAGAATATTTAAAGATGAGACCGTTTGAAGCACTTTATGGTAGAAAGTGCAACATGCCAATGAGTTGGCACAACCCAACAGACCATGCAATAGTTGGGTCAGATCTACTTCAGGAAATGGAAGAGAAGATGGTGAAGATAAGGAAAAACTTAAAGGTTTCCCAAGACAGGAAGAAAATCTATGTAGATAAAGGCATAAACCACAGAGAGTTTAAAGTGGGTGACCACATGTTCTTGAAAGTTAAAGCAAGACATAGTTCCTTGGAGTTGGGAAATTGTTCTAAGTTGGCAGCATGATACTGTGGACCATTTAAAATCCTAGAGAGGATTAGGCATGTAGCATATATGCTTGCATTGTATGCATCCTTGTGTATTCAGAATGTTTTCCATGTGGCATCGCTTAAAAAGTATGTACCTGATGTTAATCATATTATTGATTGGAATGTGACTCAAGTGGAGCCAGAAGAGAAATTTCATGTGCGATCGGTTTGCATATTGGTTTGGAAAATCAAACAACTACAAAATCGAGTTATGGAGCTGGTAAAGATCTAATGGAATTGGTACGGTTCTGAGGATGTAACTTGGGAGTGTGAGCATTCTATGTGGATAGAGTATCCACATCTTTTTGAAGGTTTTTGAAATTTTGTATGTACATGTGTATATGATGCACCGAGGATAGTACATAAATAAGGGGGAGGGGAATGTGATGTCCCTATTCCCAACCCTTTTTAATTGTACATACAAGATGGTGATTCATTAATACCAATTGTAAATTTAAATGTACATATAGGGTCGTGAGTCGTTAGCACCTAGTTTTGGTTTTGCGCGCACTTGAGTAAGTGCACGGAGAATTGTTATCAAAGGAAGGGTGCACACATCTAATAGTGTTTTGAATATCTAAGTAGGTGCGTGGGATTGTGCATCAATGGGAGGGTGCACACATTCACAGTGTTGTCCATACTTGAGGAAGTGTGTGGGAATTACCTAGAAGTTTGCATCAGACTGATTCATATGTGTGTGTGTGTATTGAGGCCGGAGAGCTTGTGTAATTATGAGGTTGGTGATCCATGATGCAAATAGGTCAGTGTGCCTATCCATGTAAATGTAATCACAGTTATTAATATTATCGCATCACTACATGCAGACAGATCAGACAAAAAGAGACGAGGGGATAACTCCACCAAAAAAGGGAAAAAGGGGGGGACTTAAGTCCTAGGGAATATTTTATTCATATTTATAGAAAAGTGTAATTTATAGATAAATTATTTTATCCTAATCTCCTAGGGTTGGGAAGGAGTCACCAAGTGGCTAAAGCTACTTCTGAAAGTGACAAGTGTCGATTTTAAGGCATGCAATATATATTGTTGGCCTTAGTGTATTTCAAGGAGGCAACTCCTTTTGGAATTAATCACTTTCTCGTGAGCAAAAGGGGTCAAACTATCTGGAAAATATGACTATTACCTTACTTGCAGAGAAAATCATGTAAGTTTTTTTATGTATTGTAACCATAGTTTTTATTATCGAAGAGGCGTGTTTTCATGCCCATGAGCAGTCTCTTTAGGTGAGAGATTTGTTGTCAAAGAGGTGGGTTTTCAGGCCCGTGAGAATTCTCTCTAGGTGAGAGTTTTTCTAGGAATTGTTCCCTGGTGCACTAGGAATTAGTTGTGGGGCTTGGATACTTCATGTTCGACCTATTGTTGGAATCCTAGAAGGGAAGTGGTGAATTCGAGGGATTGTTGAACAGAGAAGGAGCACACTTCCTTGGGTGTGACAGGTGTGTGGGGAACGAGAGACTGTGGAACTGTTGCAGCAGTGGCACCTTAGATTGAACAATTCTATTGAGTATTAGACCTTAGCTTGGAATTAGGAACCCTTTTTCCCTGGTGAAGTTAAGCCCCAGCTTGGGGGTGACCTGTTGCTGAAATATTATGAGCAAAAAAGTCTATGGATGGGAGGAACGTCTGATTTCTGTGTGTAGTTGATGAATTTCATAAAAGATAAGTGGTATTTATGTGTTTGTCTCATTTATTGTGTGCTTATTTATATGTGTTTGATATGGGTTAATTATTGTATGTTGTCACATATAAGTAATTGTTGTTATTATGTTTAATGTTGCTCGCACATGTAAGGTGGTGTTGTTAGTCAGTATTGTAGTCGTGCATGAGTATGATAGTTGTTGTTAGTTTTCCTGTTATGTTAACCTTATGGTTTTGGCCATGATTCTCTAAGGCAGGGTTTGAATGGTCATGTGTGTAGGAAAGTAGTCTATGTGAACATGAGGCTAGAATTCATTTGTGCATGTAGGGAATTAGAAATTGCACATAAGGAAAATCATAATTGGTGCGTGACGCCAAAATGATTGTGCACAAAGTAGTGTTGTGTGTTCAGTATGCTTGTGCGCAGTTGTATTCAGTTACTTCTGTTGTGTTTTAAGTCATGTAAAAAGAATAAATCTAGTGTGGCATGATTCAACTTGAGGTTGAGAGCATTACTTCAAGTGATATTGTATAGACTAGTGTTTAGAGTAGAATCCACACAGTGTAATTTTGGTTTAGTGTTGCTCAGTAGTAAGTTGGGCAATGTTACAATATGGTAGTAGAAGAATTTTAGTAACGGGGATGTTACATATTGGTTTTCATAGAGATAAAAGTTGATATTGGTGGCGTGGCCCAACCTGGGTGGTTGGGGACATTACAAGGAAGAGTGAGAGTCGAGAAAGAAAGGGAGAACAAGAGAAAGTTGTATGCAGAAGGGGGACAAGTTTTACATGTATGTTTTGGACAGCAAGATAGGAGTATAGTGTTGGGAAGAGAACCAACCATGTTGTTCTTTAAGGAAGCCATTGTTTGGTTGTGTTTTATGCTAAGAAAGAGGCATGTGTGCCTGTAAAATAGGTTGAAATCCTATAAATCATTTTCATGTTGAGGAACTGGCTCAAGAGCCTTGTGAAGGTAGTTGTGAGCACTCTTAGAGTAGTTGGGAGGATTCATGGTAAACCAGGTGCACTGGAGATATGGAGGGAAGTGGGAAGGCATGAGGGATTATGTACAGATATAAGGGGGATCTCATTCCGTGGGTTGTGCAGGTTGTGGGGAATAGAGTGGAATCTGGGTTTTTGGGCTATTGTGTGTGGAGAATGGAAAACCAAGAGGGTCGAATCTCCTTATGGACTCGTAGCCTCAGATCAAGGATGGCTTGTTGTTGATAGGAAATTAATGGTAGCGCATATGGATGGAAGGTTCATCCTTCGTACGCAACCAGTTGGTTATTAGGCATACAAATAAGTTCTTTGTTATGTTGTTATATTTATTCCCCTGTGCAAATGGTTTATATTAATGTTATGTGTTTGTTTTCTTCTTGAGCATTTGCATTCATGTTTTAATATATGTTTTTATATTCATTTAGAACTGTGGTGTTAGTCAAGTAGTTAAATATGTGTGTGATTTGTAGTTGGTATGCTAGAAGAAGTTAATAAGAAAAAAATGTTATGATTTAATGTGTTTTTTGCATGTAATGTTTCTCAGTTGGACTCGGATATGTTACATTATGGTATCATAGTTTCGGGTTCAAACAACAGCCTTGTATGGGCCAAGATGAGTGTGAATTGGGAAAATTCATTGTTACATATTTCGATATGTGTGAATTTGGTGAAAATGGTGAAAAATCAAAGAGAAATCTCTATTTTCGTGAGAAAATTCAGGTTCCTCATAACCTTTGAAGAGAGGTTTAATGGAGTAAATATGCATATTTGCAAAGTTAAAATTTGACTTGGCTGGTCAAATTTCACATTTTAATGGTTGTTGTAGAATTTGAGAGAGTTTGATGAATTGACGGTCGATATCATGTTTGATCTCAAGATCAACGACCCATATTCATCGTGAATAAATTTAAAAACTTATAAGGTTTTAAAAGTTTTGCAAAGGGGGGAAATCAACGACCATGATCTATTTTCAACATTTGCGAAGGAAGAGAATCGCCAATCTGGATTCATTTTTGGTCGTTGGGACGTTGGAGTCGATCGACATTCAGTATTTGCTAACAGAGCTTGGGAAATAGAGAAAATTGACGGTCGAGACATATTAGCAAAGTTGGGAAAATTTTGATGGATAAACCACTGAGATCATTATGAATGATAGATTGACGTTCCAAATTCACCTGGGATTTGGTCAAAATTTATAAGTGTTGGAGTTCGCCAAAATAATTTGTTGATGGTTGATGGTCATATCGGCGAGTTTGGCGAAGAGTTTGGTTTGGCCAAAGGAAATCTTCGTTTGTTGATGGTCGATGGTCGGGGATCAGCAAAATTTAGTGAAGTGTTTCAGTCACCAATGAAAATCATCGATGAACGATGGTTGGGTTAGTCATTTTATCAAAGTGTTTCAATCAAGCTAGAGAAAGCCTTGCTTGTCGATGGCTGATGATCGGGGGTCGGCATAATTAGTGCAATTCTCTTTTCTTCCGAGAGAAGAGGTCGATCATCGATTAAAGGAAAGAGGAGGGTGACATGTCATGCCACATCATCCAATTTGACACCTCGGGATGATGTGTCATGCTATGTCATCATCCATGTGTCATGCCACATCATCCAAGAAAAGGTTGATGGTTGATTCAGCTGAATTGGAGAAGTGTTTTCGTATGCCAACAGGAATGGTCGATGGTCAATGGCCGGGTTAGTTGAATTGATAAAATTTTCCATTCGATAACAAAAATAATCGATGGTCGATGATCGGGTGTCAGGGATATCGATCAACAAGTTGGTTTATAAAAAGAAATCTTTGATCGTCGATCATCGATCATCGATGTAGTGTCATAAATCAACGATCCATGTTTTTTTAAGTTGTCGATCGATAGTGGAAATTGATCCATGGGATTTGGAAAGGATCACTGGATCAACAACTTAGATTTCACTTGATTTAAGATCGATGACTCTGATTTAAAGTTTGTTTTAACAGTAAAACAGTCAAATTTCTATGAAATTTTCATATTTTTGAAGTTCAAGAACTTGTGGGGTGATTTTGAGTCCCTAAATGATGTTTTTAAGAAATTAAAATCCATAAAAATGAAAACGAGGTACACTTTGTCTCTACAACTTAAATAAAATAATGCAAAGATAGATTTGTAACGAGCTACTCTGGGTGCAAATCAGAGCTTGTATGAGAAATTCCTACATTTGTGCGGGGTCCAGTAGTAGTACTCGACCAAAAGGACTTAATATGACTAAAGGATGTATATCAAAAAGATGAGGAACCAGAGCAGTTGTGCTTTGTCTCTCAAAAAATGACCCTGGCAACCCAAACCTCAAGGTATGATTCAAGACCAATCTAATTATTTCAATTCATATTGGACTAACCCTTCAATGCAATATGCTTCTCAACCATGGGATATGCCAACGCAACAATGGGTGGCTCCTCCTCCTCCAAACTAGCTATGGAAAAAGGGGTGCAAAAATGCCACTTTAGGAGGCCCTCAACAGCCCATGACACAACCACCCATGCAAATTCTGCCCCCTCCCCAGACGCAAGCATCCACATTAGCCCCTCCTTGACCATAACTACCTACACAACCCATCCCTAAACCTAATAACAAAAGGTCGGGTCAACTAGCACAAGTTGTTGGACTTGCTACCTACCCTACCTATCTCATCTCTTCCTTGGACTACAATGATATCCACCTTTGATCCGGGAAGACATTACCCAAGGAATAACCTCATATTCGTATTGAATACTTGAATGAGGATGTACATAATGAAGAATCAAAACCAAAACAATCTTAGGAAACTTTGAAAGTTTATAATGTCCACCCTGAACTTCAAAGCCCACCTTATCCATAAATATTAAACCTAGAAAAACCCTTTACTCAGCCTGAATTTGACTTCTTCGGGGAACTCAAGAATGTGTCTGTTAAAATACCACTATTCCAAGCCATCAAAGATGTTCCTATTTATTTGAAAGCGGTACAAGAAATTTTCTTAAGGAAACCTGGTAGAAAACAAAAGGATCCTCAAATTATCCATGGTATAGGTAAACTGTCATATTTAATGATGAGGGGATTTCTCGTAGCCAAATACTCATACCCTGGTAGTCTAGTAATTAATTTTCATATCAATAATATGCTCATTAGAAGCACATTAATTGACCTCGGTGCTTCCATTAATCTTAATACATGTGATACCATGCAAGCCTTAAGACTTACAGGCCTTATGGAAACCCCAACCATACTCCAACTCATCAACTGGTCAAATATTAACCCAGAGGGAATCTTAGAAGACGTAGTCATCTTTGTAGATTTGTGGGAATACCTCATCAAATTTATGGTCCTACAACCTGTTAGCACATAAAGTTACCATGGGTCATATGTAGTTATTGTTAATACCTAGGTCTACATCTCTGTCGAGTCTCTCTCTTTTCTGCATACCTTCCTATAATTTTTTCCTCTTCTGGTCGATAAAGTCAGGCTGGTCAATTATGTTGTATGCGCAGGGAAAAACTATGATAAAAATGCAACATTCAGAGAGGTCCATTTCAGGCTTGAAATACAAGCAAGCAAATAGGATAAATTTTCAATGGTGGAGATCCCATGTGTAGTTCAGATTAACGGATCTCGCGCATTCGGAGTTTCAAAATCTTGCAAGGATTAATGACCAGACAGAAGCCCCGAAATGCCGAAGTTCCGAAGTAACGACAGACTGCCACGTCAACCGGGAGAAAGTCACTTCAGGAGATATTCATGCCCATGTTCAAAATCTCCCGAAGCCTGAAGCGTCGAAGTAACAAGAGGTTGCCATGTCAACCAGGAGAAAGTTACTTTGAGATATTTCCATCCAAGAATCCCAAAGTCCCAAAGAGCCGAAGTCTCAAAGTGACTTCAGGCTAACACATCGCTTCAGTCCCTACCACTCCATAGATGTTTTTCAATTCAACACATGGCACTTATCTGTCGAGGAAGCATAACATTAATTTTAGGCTACCACATCACTCCGGGCCCATACCACTACGAGAGTTTTTCATGCTTCACAATCCAAAACTCCCGAAGCCTGAAGTGCCTAAGTACCGAAGACACATAGTGCTCATCCATCAGTATTTGTGATAGCACAATGACGTCAGGCCACCACATCAGATTTGGGAGATCATCCTTCGGGAGATATTCTTGCTCAACATTCAAAGCTCCCAAGTGCCAAAATTGGTTCCATATATAAACATGGTTAAAAGGATTCTGGAGTTGGCATACAGATAAATTTTACTGAGGGCACTAAAATAGCAGGGTTTTCCAGATCGAAGATTGCAACAGATTGATGACCACACTTTATTACGGGGACAGAACTTACTCGAACGTTAAAATTCTAGAGTGGAGCAGCAATCAAAACCATGCTATAGTGGAAGAGCTACGTGGCAGTTGGTGGTGAATTGCGGGGGTCGAAGCGGTGTGGACCCAAACCTCCCTTGGCAACTTCTACAATCACGTGTTGATGTAGGGTCCATTAGAGAGCAGCGTGTGGAAATAAAATCAGGGCGTTCCCAGATCATGGATTGTGACAAGATTGATGACCACACTTCGTTGCAGGGATATAAAGTTCTTGAACACTAAAATATTAGATTATTCCCACAATAAAAACCATGGTATAGCTAAAGAGGTATGTGGAAGTTGGTGGTGGATTACAGGGGTTGGAGCAGTGTGGATCCAAACTGCCCTTGCCAACTTACACAGTCATGTGCTTATATAGGGTCTAATTTGAGAGAAATGCGTGGCAACAAACTAGGCATTAGGCCTCATCCTGATCCCAAGGAGAAATCAGTTAATGAAAGAAGGAATGGTGGTTGAACAATCGACTACCTCCTTAAATGGAAGGATGGGGGGTCTGGCCGAGGAGACAGAAAATTGTTAGGCCGAAGTACCATAGAGGGCAGTTTTTCCTGTGGGCCCATACTGATCAGAGCTTCCTTCTAATTGAAGGAACAAGACATACAAGAGAAGACACACAACACTGGAGAAGAGGCTCCCAAGCAGGAAGACATGTCTATTGTTTTGATTATAAATACATTTGATAAATGACATAATAGGGAGGGGGGTTCGGCCCAAGACCAGAGAGGGTTTTGAGAAATGTTTATGACTATATATTTTAGTTTGTAAGTCGGAGGGGCATGTGGCTATAAATAGTATGTTATTGAAGATTCATATGAGTTGTTTCATCAGATTTTCCTTCTATGTTCTCTATTCTATTCTTCATCTTGTTTGAACGTATTGCTTATGTGAAGGATTAAAATTTACCTTTTATTGATAGATTCTTGATGCGGTAGAGGATATGTTGTAAGCTTGCCTATTTATAATTATTTATTGTTCAGACACATCTAAATTCTCTTTTCAGATAGGATCTTTGCTTAGCGAATATTTGTCTTTATGTTATTCTCTTATTCTTCTCTTCATCATTATACAAATATTTTGTCTGATAGGAAGCTTAAATGCCTTCAATGAGAAGACTATTTATGACTCCATAGCCCAATGGTTCATCATTGATTTGCATTGATATATGTTGCCTTTTCCTTTCTTTAAAGTCTTGTTGATCCCTGATCTCAAACTAAAATTAAATCAAATTTGTATGTTACCAAGCTTACTCCCATTAGTAGTCTGGGGGTGACTCTTGGAGTGATAACATTAATGGCATCGTTGTCAAGGACAGAAGTGAAGAAATATTCCCTGGGAGAATGACAACGAAGGGATCCAGTTTTAGATGGTGAATACAAATTGGACACATTTTTCTGACTGATTATCTTTCACCATGGTGACTCCATTGTTTGGAAATCTATTGGAGACTCCACTAGTTTGAAATGGACAAGATTTTAGCTCAGAGGTATGCTTTATGTGATTTTTCAAAAATAGTTGGTCTCCCTAATCCAGATCCTAGTAGAGATGAATGAGAAAGTATCCTTCCTAAATTTCGAGGAGAAGAGTGGGAGGTGCCAGCTGAACATTTGTTGGATTTTCATGATTTTATTCATCAACTTCATATCGTACATGAAGATGTTCAGATTAAGATTTTCAGGTATTCATTAGAGGGGATTGCTTGTGATTGGTGTCGATCTATTCCCATTGCAAGCATCATCTCTTTGACGGGTTTTCATGCAACTTTCAATTCATTTTGTAAATAGCATTTTTCATCTAAGTATCTTTATGATAACTGTTGTGATGAGTTTTCTTTGCTTCATAAAGATTTTGCTAGTCACAAAAACCAGATTTGTGATGAAGCATTTATTGTGGGAGAAAGAATTTTCCATGAAGATCAACATGTCTCTTTTGAATATTCTGATTTCAATGAGCAAGTGTATGCATCAATAGATATTTCTCCTGACTATGAAGCTAAGATAAATGATAAGTTAGTTAAAAAAAACTAGGGAAGATTCCTCTCTGTTTTTTCCTAGCTTTTCAGAATTGAAGGAAGATTTTGTTTGTTGCTCTTATGAAGGAAATGAAGAGGATATTTCTATTTTTGAAACAGATGTCTTTAGCAGCCCTTCTTATGATGAAGATGTTGTTTCAAATAATGACCAAGAACAACCAATTTTTGATGAATATCCCAGCGAAGATGATGAAGAGCATAGTTTTTTCATGGCTTCTTTGGAACCTCGTAGCATAGTTTTTGTATATGATAATTATGAATATGATCCTTGGGAGGGCTATGGAGGAGAAAAGGAAGAGATAAATGTGCATCTTATCTCATGTCCAACACTTATAAATGAGCAGATATCACCTGGGATTAGCAAGCCTGCATCAAGCCTTTATCCACATGTACATGTCGAGAACATCAAACAACATGTGAGCAATGATGAAATAAAGGAGGTAACTTTTTACTAGTTTAGCATGCCTTATTATAAATTTTATGACCCTGTGGGTTTATATATGAAGTTGAACTTTCCAAAATCATTGGATCTTGCAAAATTAATCATCTTATCATCATTTGGAGGTATTGTCAGTGCTCCAAAACAAGTTTTCATTATGTTGTCATACTTCCCTTACCTTTTATGGGTCATTTGCAATGAAAAGAAGAATTATGTTACCAAGTAGTTTGAGTGGCTATGGTGGAATTTTTTTTTTACATGAGCATTGTAAAGGTAAGTTAGAGTAGGGTATTCTATATAAATAAGCTCACATCCAAGATTTTTAGTTTTCAGTTTGATTTTAGTATTTGAATAAGTGACCCCATATCCCTAGGATAAGACATTGAAACTACTTGTTCTTGGAAGCTCACAGGGAGCATGCCATCCCCTGTGGAGCCAAATTTTAGCGCATAAAGTTGTCATGGGTCATATGTAGTTATTGTTAAGACCTAGGTCTACATCTCTGTTGATTCTCTCTTTTTTTTTTATACATTCCTATAATTTTTTCCTCTTCTAGTCGATAAAGTCAGGGCGGTCAAGTATGTTGTATGCATAGGGAAAAACTATGAATGAAATACAACATTCAGAGCAGTCCATTTTTGGCTTGAAATACAAGCAAGAAGACAAGATCAATTTTCAATAGTGGTGATCCCATGTGTAGTTCATATTAATGTCTCTCATGCATTCAGATTTTCAAAACTGCGCAAGGATTAATGACCAGACAAAAGCCCTGAAATGTCGAAGTCCTGAAGTAACGAGAGACTACCACGTCAACCAGGAGAAATTCACTTAGGGAGATATTCATGCTCGCGTTTAAAATCTACTGAAGCTTGAAGCATTGAAGTAATGAGAGGCTTCCACGTCAATCAAGAGAAAGTTACTTCGGTATATTTCCATCTAAGCATCTTGAAGTCCCGAAGAGTCGAAGTCCCAAAGTGACGTCAGGATGACACGTCGCTTCAGTCCCTACCACTCCACATATGTTTTTCAATTCAACACATGGAAATTATCCATCGAGGATGCATAACATTCATTTCAGGCTACCACGTCACTCCGGGCCTATACCACTATGGGAGTTTTTCATGCTTCACAATCCAAAACTCTCAAAGCCCAAAGTGTCGAAGTACCAAAGACACATGGTGCTCATCCATCAGTAGTTGTGACAACACAATGATATCAGGCCACCACGTCAAATTCAGGAGATCGTCCTCAAGGAGATTTTCTTGTTCAACATTCAAAGCTCCCAAGCGCCAAAATTGCCTCCATCTCTAAACATGGTTAAAAGGATTATGGATTTGGCTTAAAGATAAATTTTAGCAGGGGCGCTAAAATAACAGGGTTTCCTAGATCACAGATTGCAATAGATCGACTGACACACTTCATTTTGGGGACGGAACATGCTCGAACGTTAAAATTCTAGAGCGGTCCCGCAATCAAAACCATGGTATAGAGGAAGAGGTACGCGACAGTTGGTGGTGAATTGAGGGGGTCGAAGCGGTGTGGACCCAAACCACCCTTGGCAACTTTTGAAATCATGTGATGATGTAGGGTCCATCCAAGAGAAGTGTGTGACAACAAAAGTAGGGTGTTCCCAGATCATGAAATGCAACAAGATCAACATCCACACTTCATTACGGGGACAAAAAGTGCTCGAATGCTAAAATCTTAGAGCGGTCTTGCAATTGAAACCATGATATAGCTAAAGAGGTATGTGGCAGTTGGTGGTGGATTGCAAGGTTCGGATCAGTGTGGATCCAAACCACCCTTTCCAACTTCCGCAGTCACGTGCTTATATAGGGTCTAATCTGAGAGTAGCGCATGGCAATAAACTAGGTGTTAGGCCTCATCCTAATCCCAAGGAGAAATCAATTAATGAAAGAAGGACTGGTGGTTGAACAATCGACTACCCCCTTAAATGGAAGCATGGAGGGTGTGGTCAAGGAGACATAAAACCGTCAGCCCAAAATACAACAGATGGAAGTTTTTCCTACAGGCCGATACTGATCAGATTTTCCTTCTGACAGAAGGAACATGACAGACAAGAGAAGACACAGGACACTGGAGAAGAGGCACCCAAGAAACAAGACATGTATATTGTTTTGATTATAAATACATCTGATGAATGACATAATAAGGAGGGGGGGTTCAACCCAAGACCAGAGAGGGTTTTGAGAAATGTTTATGACTGTATATTTCAATTTGTAAGTTTGAAGGGCATGTGGTTGTAAATTATATGTTATTGAAGATTCATATGATTTGTTTCATCAGATTTGTCTTCTATGTTCTCTATTCTATTCTTCATTTGTTTGAATGTATTGTTGATTTTAAGAATTAAAATTTGCCTTTGATTGATAGATTCTTGATGCGGTAGAGGATCTGTTTTCTTTCCTATTTATCATTGTTTACCGTTCATATACATCTAAATTCTCTTTGTAGAGAGGATCGTTGCTTAGTGAATATTTTCTGATTTAGTTCATGATTGTGTGGAGATATATATGGATGATTCACGACATATGGTAATGAATTTGAGGAGGCATTATAAAATATAGAGAAAACATTGATAAGGTGTAATGATGTTAATTGATGGCATTGTATTGGGACACTGGATATCAGCTAAAGGCATCCAAGTGGATCCAACAAAAATCAAGGCAATATTAAATCTCCCGACTCTTTCTTCGTAGAAACACGTACAAATATTCTTAGGATATGTTGGTTACTATCGTCACTTTATTGAAAAAAAATTAGGAATTGCTCGTCCATTATTTGCCTTGATTATCAAATATTTTGAGTTTTAATGGAAAAAATATGCCAAAATGCACTTGACGAATTGAAAACTAAAGTGTCTAGGGCCCCCATCTTAAGAGGACCTGTTAGCACTCTGTAATTTTCCCAAGGTTGTGGAGGCAGTGACAGAGGCAACATCAAAGCCACTTTGAGTCTTGGATCTATCCCTCCAAGACTTAGAGAGGGATCTCTCTATCTGCCATAGATTTATTTGGAAGGGATGTTAGGCTAGTTATACAGAACATGGGTTTGTTTATGGATTTTGAATTGGTTTGGTTGAGACATAAAAGGGACCATTGGGCAAAATGGAGTCAAAGATAAAAGATGATAGAAAATTGAATAACTAAGACAAAATATGACCAGGCAGGATAATCATGACAGTGGATCCTTTGAGCTTATAAAATGGGAAAAGAAGAATAGATTGAAATTAATTTCAAATGTAGAGCAAAGTATATCGGAATTCTGCATTTCAAACTTGGAAGAAAACATAGATATTGTTTCGAGCCAACGCAGGGTGTTAAGAACAAATCCTGCACATTATCTTCTCATAAACAATACAGAAACAAAAATCATGTGAAATAGGAAAGTAACAATTTACATCAGGGAAAACTTCACCACTTAAACACAACACAGGAATCTGGAAATATAGTTCCTTTGTATTCATTCATAAAATTCATTTACATATTTTGAAACATTTCTACAATGGATGGGAACATTCCCATGCCATCCTTTCATTCAAGCCCCCCTAAGTCGAACCCTTTTATTTCTTAAGGTTATAAGATTTATAGCCTTTACATAATAGTTCAAGATTCTATAAAAATGGATCTAAAATGCTTAAAATAGAATAAAATCAAAACTAATATGATATGTAGAATCTATTTTTGATTTAAGGGTCAAACCCTTATCAACTAGATCTTCAAAAATATTCGACAGCTTCAGCAATATCCGATTCCTTCAATAATTGTCAAAGTGATGACAAGGCACTTTGAAATCCTGCTTTGACAAATAGGCAATCTTTACCAAAAATTTAAAAGCTACTTAACCTTCTTTCCTTAGTATCTGCCTCAAAAACTGGAAAAGGATGATGACTTGTATCCCTTTAATCTTTATCTTTCATTTGGAACCCCTTCAACATGATCTGGAAACAAAAATATTCGATCTGAGAAAAAAGATGAGCATTCTACCAGTTTTTGTGTTTTCGGTGGCTTACAGGTATAAAATAGAGTAGGATTAGCTGCCGAAAGCATAGCTTTTGGCAGTTAACAATGCCTTAAGGAAAATGAATAAGCTGCTAAAACCACAGGTTTTGAAAATCTTCATCAAAACTTCAAAATTGAAATTCCTTCGGTCTTTTGAACTTCAAAGTTACTTATTCAATTTTTTTGCAGCCTCTGCTAAATTATCCAGGATAGGATGAGATATAGGCTTAGGCTTTTTAATCCTTAATTTGGTCTTTAAACATCTAACCATTTTAAGCAACCTAAGATTTTCCTTGAGCAATTTATTATTTCTCTTTTGTTCCTTTACATGCATTTTAGCTAACCTTTCAAAACAATCTCTTACCTCATCTGATGTGTTGCTTATAATATGGTTTTGGGTTTTAATGACCCTCTCAAGTAACTTCATCTCTGATATCTCTTCTTTAATATTTTCAATCTTTGATGATTTGCTGACCTTGCTGTGTTTGCGTGTTGATGTTTCAGGGACCTCCACATCTTGAGCTTTAGGAGAGAAAGGTACTTCTTCAGGAGTTTCTTGAAAATCAAGGGCCTCATGCTCATAACTTTGGATTCCATGTGATTTTTCTTCAAGAGATGTTTTCTCAGGCATCTCTTCTTCCATGAACTCTACCTCCTCCTCTAAATGTGTATAAGGCATATTCAAGACATTTTTACCAGAGGCGCTAGTTTTCCCTTCTGTAGCTTGGCTGAAAGCAAGCATATTTTTAGCTTTCTTGGACCTAGAAGAAGAGGCTGGCTCCACTGCAATTGTTGGGGAAATGGCTCTTCTCTTCCTTTTACTACTCTGGGGTGTTAAATATTTAGTGGATGAAATCTTCTTTTTGTCCTTGGGTTGGGGTTCTAGATCAAATTCAACCCAGAAAAGAAGATGCTCCCAAGTCTTATTACTCCTCTGCAATTCTTCAAGCACTATAAGTTTGATGAGGCTATGATGGAAGAGCCTATCCTGCACCTTTCTAGGTTTGGCCTGGACCTCGTGTGTCATTTTTTTCAAGCTTCTATGAAGGTAGAAGGGAAGATTCAAAGGGCATCTACCTGTAAAATGGTTCATAAGCTTGAAATGGTAGAACATTACTCTACCATATCTACCTTCACATGTGATGTATACTTGAATTGCTTTGAGAAAATGTTGCCACTTTTCTTCCAAGAAGGATATAAGGATATCTTTCTTCCAAGCGATACATTTGTTCTCAGGCTTGAGATAAGATCTGAATTCAATGTATTTAGTAGTGTTTGATTTGAACCATCTTTCACCAGTCCTAGGCATATTTGTTGTTGCTGCAACAATGGATTCATTAACCTGTACCTCAATTGTTCCAACTCTGGCCTTGTCTCCATCAAAGGTCAATGCAAATGCCTCAGCCACTCCTTGGTGAAAACCTTGTAGTTTTTTACAGTATCTGTAGCAACCAACATCTCTGAACATATGAAAAATATCAGGGTGAGATTCCAGATATGTTATATCATTGAGTTCCTTCCTGAGCAGAGCTCCTCCCTTCTTCATCTGCAAAAAAAATATCAACACCTGCAATACAATGGAATCGGGCTTTGGGAGACAAAGTGGCGTTGATAGAGGGAAAATCGAAAATCGAGCAGAGGAAGGATGTGTGATATGAGGAAAATATTGGATGACAATTTTATAACAAACCCTTAATATAGAATGAAAATCAGATCATAGTGATGACTGCATCATTCAATCAGGACAGACACCATGTGATAGATCAGGTAAAATGAACGATACATGCTTATGGTGATCGGATATACTAGATTAGGGTTAAATATATCTCAGTAAATAATCATATCATACAAACAATCACTTGCCAGATCGTATCATGATTCAACTCCAGTCAATTTCAGCAGCACTTGAGATGATGATGATGTGTACTGATGGTGGTTTGAGAGTCCGGTGGGATAGTCCAACCATTATCTGACTCTATGCTTTCGATATCTTAGAGATCCTCACACATGTCATTTTATCTATCTAAAGT
>ML825168.1:33916-48417 GCA_009831015.1 Picea engelmannii | reverse complement strand
TTCATCTCTGATATCTCTTCTTTAAGATTTTCAATCTTTGATGATTTGCTGACCTTGCTGTGTTTGCGTGTTGATGTTTCAGGGACCTCCACATCTTGAGCTTTAGGAGAGAAAGGTACTTCTTCAGGAGTTTCTTGAAAATCAAGGGCCTCATGCTCAGAACTTTGGATTCCATGTGATGTTTCTTCAAGAGATGTTTTCTCAGGCATCTCTTCTTCCATGAACTCTACCTCCTCCTCTAAATGTGTATAAGGCATATTCAAGACATTTTTACCAGAGGCGCTAGTTTTCCCTTTTGTAGCTTGGCTGAAAGCAAGCATCTTTTTAGCTTTCTTGGACCTAGAAGAAGAGGCTGGCTCCACTGCAATTGCTGGGGAAATGGATCTTCTCTTCCTTTTACTACTCTGGGGTGTTAAATATTTAGTGGATGAAGTCTTCTTTTTGTCCTTGGGTTGGGGTTCTAGATCAAATTCAACCCAGAAAAGAAGATGCTCCCAAGTCTTATTACTCCTCTGCAATTCTTCAAGCACTATAAGTTTGATGAGGATATGATGGAAGAGCCTATCCTGCACCTTTCTAGGTTTGGCCTGGACCTCGTGTGTCATTTTTTTCAAGCTTCTATGAAGGTAGAAGGGAAGATTCGAAGGGAATCTACCTGTAAAATGGTTCATAAGCTTGAAATGGTAGAACATTACTCTACCATATCTACCTTCACATGTGATGTATACTTGAATTGCTTTGAGAAAATGTTGCCACTTTTCTTCCAAGAAGGATCTAAGGATATCTTTCTTCCAAGCGATACATTTGTTCTCGGGCTTGAGATAAGATCTAAATTCAATGTATTTAGTAGTGTTTGATTTGAACCATCTTTCACCAGTCCTAGGCATATTTGTTGTTGCTGCAACAATGGATTCATTAACCTGTACCTCAATTGTTCCAACTATGGCCTTGTCTCCATCAAAGGTCAATGCAAATGCCTCAGCCACTCCTTGGTGAAAACCTTGTAGTTTTTTACAGTATCTGTAGCAACCAACATCTCTGAACATATGGCAAATCTCAGGGTGAGATTCCAGATATGTTATATCATTGAGTTCCTTCCTGAGCAGAGCTCCTCCCTTCTTCATCTGCAAAAAAAATATCAACACCTGCAATACAATGGAATCAGGCTTTGGGAGACAAAGTGGCGTTGATAGAGGGAAAATCGAAAATAGAGCAGAGGAAGGATGTGTGATATGGGGAAAATATTGGATGACAATTTTATAACAAACCCTTAATATAGAATGAAAATCATATCATAGTGATGACTGCATCATTCAATCAGGACAGACACCATGTGATAGATCATGTAAAATGAACGATACATGCTTATGGTGATCGGATCTACTAGATTAGGGTTAAATATATCTCAGTAAATAATCATATCATACAAACAATCACTTGCCAGATTGTATCATGATTCAACTCTAGTCAATTTCAGCAGCACTTGAGATGATGATGATGTGTACTGATGGTGGTTTGAGAGTCCGGTGGGATAGTCCAACCATTATCTGACTCTATGCTTTCGATATCTTAGAGATCCTCACACATGTCATTTTATCTATCTAAAGTGACAACTTTCAACAACTTAGAATTCTTTGAAAAAATAGCCCTTAGCTGTCGAAAGTGAAATTTTAGAGTTTTTTCTAATAAAAGTACATACTCATCACTTTTTTGAAAAGATAAGTCTAAAACTCATCTTCAATAAATTTAACTCAAGAATAACAAAAAATCTTTCATCTGATGATCCATCCTATCACCTAATGACCATAACTTGGGAAAATTTAATTCAAGAGACAACAAGACCAGCAAGCTAGGAACTTCATCATGAGACCCACCAATCATATCTGAATCATCAGGTTTCCTATCATTATAGGAAACTAACATAGGCTCCAATTGTGGATGTCAGCTCTTGAGGAGGTGTCAAGAATCCCAGCTCTTTGGATTCATAAATCAGTGCCTTATCCATTGGGTTGATCCCACAACCTATATTTTGATCTATCCTGCACCCTAGTGACCAGAAATTAGTTGATTATTCATTCCGACCTTGACTGAGTCTTTGAAGTAAAACAGAAAGAAAAATAAACCACGTACTTGCCCAACAAGCTTATTTGAATATGGTAAATATGATAAAAGTGTTGATCCTATGATCTTATTTATATACATACACCCTATTTTAATCCTGAGAATGCTTGAGCCTAATCAATATGAGACATCCAGTATAACCAGTCAAAAATTGGATCTGAAACTTGGGCTCTTTCACTGATTTTCCCCAAACTCAGATGTAGATCTGGTAATGATATGTGATCAGGATTTCTATGTTGATCTCCCTTACATGAAAACTGATCAATCTGAAAAAACACTAAACTCCTGAAAATGTATTGTGGACCTTCCATGAAAAATTTCTCCATGTAGATATCTATAGGATCCAAACAGACCTGAGTTGTTTCTTGGCATTTGCAATCAATCCATTCCATCTCTTGACCTTGTGTTTCTCGTGAGGTCTTCCAGTCTTCAAACATTTCAAGATGCATTTGCATTTCATCTGATGGGTTTTGCACTGATATTTTTGTTGAACCAGTTAGTGGGGAAGACTGTCTGATCATATCAATATCGTAACATTTTTTTAATTCATTAGGAGTAAATGAAACCAGACTTTGAAAAAATACATTATCCAGAATATCAACTATTGGGTCATAAAATTCTTTAGATAATGGTGGCATTGGCTCTACTAGTACTTCATGGCTCATACTATGACTTTCAAATAGAATCTGACCAAGATTCCCTCTCAAAATTTGAAATGAATTGAAGCACAAAGGCAGTGAATCAAAATGGCTCAGCTCATCACCTATTTCAGGCTTCGAGATTCCATCTGATATTTGGCCTTCAAAAAGATTTAGTGTTTGTACCTCTGGATCAGCTTTTGTATCATCCTTGTTCTCCTCAACTAATGCATTAGAACATTCCTCTTCCTTACTGTTTACAATCTGCTGGCAATGTTTTTTCAGGAGTGAGTCAAAACATAGGGGTAGGCAGTTTGCATTTTCTTGAAAATTTTCTGCACCTTCCTCCTTCAAAATTTGAAGTGAATTAACCTCTAATGGTACAGAGTTAAATTCCAGTGCTTCAAATTCCGTTTCAGGCTCTGGATTTTTCCCTGAACTTTGAAAATCGGATAAATTTGGAGATTGTAATCCTGGATCTGAAATGTCCTTTTTATAAACACTAACATCCTTCACTATCTCATCAAAATGTTTGCCTTCTTTGATATTTACCACTTGTTCAGAAATTTCCTTCAAAAATTTAAAAGAAGAGAAGCATAAGGGTAAAGTTTGTTCACTTACCTCAAGACTTTTTTCATCGTGATCATATTTGTCATCGTACCAATCAAGCTTGGGTGAATCCTCCATGGATAATCTTCCTCCACCTTCTAATTTTGAACTTCATCTTTGACTGTATCGTGGATTAAGTATATGAAGCTATCATTTTTCAGTCCCTGTTACCATGGTTGTGCTGCAAACTTTTTGGGAATATTCACCTTTGTCGTTTCTGGAACTAGTGGGATATGAGGTCTTTGAACAACAAGCTCCTCTTTCCTACTAATTTTCTGCATCATCTCTTTTACAGTGTTGGCTAGGATATCTAGCTTCATTTCTAAAGATGTCATTCATTTCTTTTATGTTCTGGCCTTTTTCTCCACTCTTAGCTTGGACCTCTTGTTCACCAGATTAGCTTCTACATCAACTACAATATTTTGCATTTCTTCAAGGGTTGCAGTGTCTCTTTCTCTTAATTGGAATACCATTTTTGGATCAAAGGAATTTAGGTAATGCAATTGAGCTAAACCAGGAGGTGGCCTTACATCTACGGGTATTGAATAATACACCTTATTGAACCTAGTTGAGAACTGTTGTACTGTCTCCCCAGGCTTTCTTTTCAAGTGGTCATACTCTTCTAGGATGAGGAAAACATTTCCCATGATCACCCACCTATCTAAGAAAACTTGCATGAACTGATGAAAATTTCTTATGCTTGCAGCTGGAAGGTTTTTAAACCAATTTTTAACTTTTCCTTATAAGGACAAGGCAAACATCCTGGTATATACATCATCATCTTCAACCTCATAAAGGTCAAGGAAATCTTCAAACCTCTCGATGTGTTTTTCAGTAGAGATATTGGCATTCTCTCCATGAAATCTAGGTAGCTTATTGTTATAATTGGTAGGGAAATCATGGAGAACAAGAGGCAAATCTAGGGGCTTGTATCTGTCTGGGATCTTTGCAGATATAGGAGGTAAAGCAAGGGGTTGATGGTTAATTGGAATTTCAACCATGGGAGGATATGAAGCATGATATTTGTGTCTTACTTGGCTATTTATAGATATGGGAGTATATACCATAGTTATAGGTAAAGGTTGAATCCTTTGAGGTTCTTCAGCTTGATCATGATCATTATGATATTCAACAATTAATTCTTGACCCAGATTATAATAGGAGAGAATACAATTACAGATAAAGCCAACGATATCTTGGATACAATTTGAGATCGAATACCTGATCTTTCCAGGTTGCCTTGCCAAGTTTCATGTCCTTCCTCCAAAGGAGTCTTCGAATTGGAACTGATCTAGAGATTGGAGTCACCAAGTGAATGATCTCAGCCTTCTTGTGTCTCGTCACTACCCACAATCAGTGATCAGATCTAGAACTTTGAAGTGTACTACTGGGGAAAGTTCCCAGGTATGGTCGCCATTTTGTTAGCACTCTATAATTTGCCCAAGGCTGTGGAGGCAGTCACAGAGGCAACATCAAAACCACTTCGAGTCTTGGATCTATCCCTCCAAGACTCAGAGAGGGATCTCTCTATCTGATATAGCTTTATTTGGAAGGGATGTTAGGCTAGTTATACAGAACATGGGTTTGTTTATGGATTTTGAATTGGTTTGGTTGACACATAAAAAGGACCATTGGGCAAAATGGAGTCATAGATAAAAGACGATAGAAGAATGAATAACCAAGACAAAATATGACCAGGCAGGATAATCATGTCAGTGGATCCTTTGAGCTTATAAAATGGGAAAAGAAGAATAGATTGAAATTCATTTCAAATGTAGAGCAGAGTATATATGAATTATGCATTTCAAACTCGGAAGAAAACATACATATTGTTTTGAGCCAGCACAGGGTGTTAAGAACAAATCTTGCACATTATCTTCTCATAAATAATACAAAAAGAAAAATCATGTGAAATAGGACAATAACAATTTACATCAGTGAAAAATTCACCACTTAAACACAACACGGGAATTTGGAAATATAGTTCCTTTGTATTCATTCATAAAATTCATTTACATATTTTGAAACATTTCTACAATGGATGGGAACATTCCCATGCCATCTTTTCATTCAGGCCCCCCTAAGTCGAACCCTTTTCTTTCTTAAAGTCATAAGATTTATAGCCTTTACTTAACAGTTCAAGATCCTATAAAAATGGATCTGAAATACTTAAAATAGAATAAAATCAAAACTAATATGATATGTATAATCTATTTCTGATTTAAGGGTCAAACCCTTATCAACTAGATCTTCAAAAATATTCGACAGCTTCAGCAATATCTGATTCCTTCAATAATTGTCAAAGTGATGACAAGGCACTTTGAAATCCTGCTTTGACAAATAGACAATCTTTACCAAAAATGTAAAAGCTACTTAACATTCTTGCCTTAGTATCTTCCTCAAAAACTGGAAAAGGATGATGATTTGTATCCCTTTAATCTTTATCTTTCATTTGGAACCCCTTCAACATGATCTGGAAACAAAAATCTTCGATCTGAGCAAAAAGATGAGAATTCTTCCAGTTTCTGCATTTTCGGTGGCTTACAGGTATAAAACAGAGTAGGATTAGCTGTCGAAAGTAGAGCTTTTGGCATCTAACAGTGCCTTGAGGAAAACGAATAAGTTGTTTAAACCGCAGGTTTTGAAAATCTTCATCAAAACTTCAAAATTGAAATTCCTTCGGTCTTTTGAACTTCAAAGTTACTTATTCAAGTTTTATACAGCCTTTGCTAGATTCTCTGGGCTAGGATGAGCTATGGGATTAGGATTTTTAAGCCTTAATTTGGTCTTTAAACATCTAACCATTTTAAGCAACCTAAGATTTTCCTTGAGCAATTTCTTATTTCTCTTTTGTTCCTTTACATGCATTTTAGTTAACCTTTCAAAACAATCTCTTACCTCATCTGATGTGTTTCTTATAGTCTGGTTTTGGGTTTTAATGACCCTCTCAAGTAACTTCATCTCTAATATCTCTTCCTTAATATTTTCAATCTTTGATGATTTGTCGACCTTGCTATGTTTGTGTGTTGATGTTTCAAGGACCTCCACATCTTGAGCTTCAGGAGAGAAAGGTACTTCTTCAGGAGTTTCTTGAAAATCAGGGGCCTCATGCTAAGAACTTTGGATTCCAGGTGTTGTTTCTTCAAGAGATGTTTTCTCAAGCATCTCTTCTTCCATGAACTCTACCTCCTCCTCTGAATCTGTATAAGGCAGATTCAAGACATTTTTACCAGAGGCACTAGTTTTCCCTTATGTAGCTTGGTTGAAATCAAGCATATTTTTAGCTTTCTTGGACCTAGAAGAAGAGGTTGGCTCCTCTGCAATTGTTGGGTAAATGGATCTTATCTTCCTTTTACTACTCTGGGGTGTTAAATATTTAGTGGATGAAGTCTTATTTTTGTCCTTGGGTTGGGGTTCTGGTTCAAATTCACCCCAGAAAATAAGATTCTCCCAAGTCTTATTACTCCTCTGCAATTATTCAAGCACTATAAGTTTGATGAGGCTATGATGGGAGAGCCTACCCTGCACCTTGTTAGGTTTGTCCTGGACCTGGTGTGTCATTTTTGTCAAACTTCTATGAAGGTAGAAGGGCATATTCAAGTGGCATCTACCTGTAAAATGGTTCATAAGCTTGAAATGGTAAAAAATTACTCTACCATATCTTCCTTCACATGTGATGTATATTTGAATTGCTTTGAGCAAATGTTTCCACTTTTCTTCCAAGAAGGATTTAAGGATATCTTTCTTCCAAGTGATAGATTTTTTCTCAGGCTTGAGATAAGATCTGAATTCAATGTATTTAGTAGTGGTTGATTTGAACCATCTTTCACCAGTCCAAGGCATCTCTATTGCTACTGCAACAATGGCTTCATTAACATGTACCTCAATTGTTCCAAATCTGGCATTGGCTCCATCAAAGGTCAATGCAAATGCCTCAACCACTCCTTGGTGAAAACCTTTTAGTTGTTTACAGTATCTGTAGCAACCAACATCTCTGAACATCTGGAAAATCTCAAGGTGAGATTCCAGATATGTTATATCATTGATTTCCTTCCTGAGTAGAGATCCTCCCTTCTTCATATGCAAAACAAATATCAACACCTGCAATACAATGGAATCGGTCTTTGGGAGACAAAGTGGTGCTGATAGAGAGAAAATTGAAAATCGAGCGGAGGAAGGATGCGTGATATGGGGAAAATATTAGATGACAATTTTTATAACAAACCCTTAATATAGAATGAAAATCGGATCATAATGATGGCTGCATCATTCGATCAGGACAGACACCATGTGATAGATTGGGTAAAATGAATGATATGAGCTTATGGTGATCAGATCTAGTAGATTAGGGTTAAATAGATCTCACTAAATAATCATATCAGACAAACAATCACTTGCCCAGATCGTATCATGATTCAACTCTAGTCAATTTCGGCAGCACTTGAGATGATGATGTTGTGTACTCATGGCGGTTTGAGAGTCCGATAGGACAGTCCGACCGTTAGCCGACTCTATGCTTTCGGAACTTAGAGTGCCTTGCACATGCCATTTTAGCTATTGAAAGCGATAGCTTTCGGCGGCTTAGAATGCTTTGAAAAAATATCCCTTAGCTGTCGAAAGTGAAATTTTAGAGTTTTTTCTAATAAAAGTACAAACTCATCACTTTTTTGAAAAGATAAGTCTAAAAATCATCTTAAAGACATTTAACTCAAGAATAACAAAAAATATTTCATCTAATGATCCATCCTATCACCTAATGACCATAACTTGGGAAATTTATTTCAAGAGACAACAAGACCAGCAAGCCAGGAACTTCATCATGAGACCCACCAATCATATATGAATCATCAGGTCTCCTATCATTATCAGACACTAACAGGACCCAATTGGTACCTTCCATTTCATATTTCCACAGACGCATTAGACACCTCCATTGGAGTTTTTCTAGGGAAACTCAAAGGAAAATATTCATACGTGGTCTACTACGTAAGAAAAAATATCTCACCCGTAGAAATAAATTACACGGTAACAAAAAAAGAGTTTCTTGCAGTAATGCATGTAATTAATAAATTTTGGCATTACATTACATGATATCTCATAGTATTTCATACTGACCATGCTACCATAAAATATTTAATGAATAAACCCTATCACCAATGGCAGGGTAACTAGGTGGTTATTGCTATTACAGGAATAGGATATAACTGTCTTGAATAAACCAGGAAAAGATAGTGCAGTGGTTGATTTTATTTCAAGACTCAAATCTAACGAAAATGAGCCACCCGTAGAATATTCTTTTCCCGATGAGCACCTATTTGGAGTTTCTACTAACTCTCCTTGGTTCACAGATATCGGTAATTACTTGGATGTGGGTAGACTACCACATCATTTGTCTCCAAAAGAGAGACAAAATATCATCAAAATAAGTTGGAGATTCTCATGGATCAAATGTTGCCTCTTCCGCATAGGATTGGATCTCATAATTAGAAAAATTGTGCGAGAATACAAGACCCAAGAGATCTTGAAATCATGTCATGATAGTCCATGTGGAGGCCACTTTGCATACAAGAGAACTGGGTACAAGGTACTTCACCAAGGGTACTATTGGCCCACTCTCTTTAAGGATGCTTAGGAATATGTAAAAAGGTGCAATCAATGTCAGTGCATGGGAAGACCAGTGCAATCAAACAAGATGTTGTTACAACCACAGTTGGTATTGGAACCCTTTGATAGATGGGCCCTGGACTTTGTAGGGTTGATCAATCCTTCTTCCCATAATAATTCCTACATCCTAGTATGCACAAATTGTGTCACAAAATGGATGGAAGCCAAGGAACTCCCAGTTCACCAGATAAGAGACATAGTTATTTATGGAGGAACACAGTTCACTTCAAGGCTCATCAGAGACTTAATGGAAAAATACAAGATCAAACATAGGGTTACCACACCATATCACTCGTAGTCCAATGGGCAAGTAGAAGGGAAAAACAAAATCCTTGAGGCTATCATCACTAAGATCGTCAGATTACACCTCAAAGACTAGGCAGACAGAGTACCCGAAGCTTTATGGGCCTACCAGACGACATGGAAAACTACCACTGGCTATACCCCATATGAATTGATGTATGGAAAGAGATTATTATTGTTGGTTGAAATATAGATCCAAACACTTAGAAAAATCGTACAACTTGGAATGGACCTAATTGAAGCTTAGAAACATAGACTTCTCCAGATCAAAAAACTAGATGAACTTCATCGAGATTCCCTACACTGCACAACAATAATACAACATCAAAGAGCTCAATTGCATGACAATTTCATCAAGAAGATGAAATTCAAAGTTGGAGACTGGGCCTTATTATTTGACTCTAGATTCTGTTAGCACTCTGTAAATTTTGTCCAGCTGAATAGACAAACGACAGAGGTAATTGTTCCAACCTACTTTAGAGGGTTCTCTCATGTCACTTGATATTCTTTGGGGATAGGTGGCTAGATTTGGTTTGTTTTGGGGGTTTTAATAAAGTTTCTAGCAAGGAAGGGGAGAAACACTTTGGGCTATGGAGTCAAAATTCTAAAATTGAATGAAAACATTGATTGGCCTGTAGAACTCTCCAGAGGATAAAGGCTAAATGAGGCAATGAATCTAATTTATAACTTGAATTTATTTAGAGTGGTAAGAGGAAAGAGAAACAGACAACTGCATCAGAGCATTACAGGAATGAATTCTGAATTAGATAAGAAGAAACATACAGAGTTTAAATTGCTTAAGCCAAGAGCATCAAATGATGAACTCTGGGCCTTTAACTCTCCAATTTAAACAGAAGAAAAATGTATATGGAATAAAATATCATAGGAAACACATACAATGAGTGAATACAAAACTCATATCACCACCATTAGAATATTTTCATAGAGACTTCAAAGTTGTTGTATATGTATTCAATTCAGCCCCCGAAAATTACAATGAAGTTCAGAACAACCAGAATTGTGCCCTTGCACTTCTACCCACCACTAATACACTCAGAACCTCTAACACTTATACAATTCGAGTTCTTTCAGTGTGCAACCGGTTACAATAACTGAAATGAAACGTTTCAGCTTCTACAACGATTACAAATGACAGCTTTCAGAAAAAACATTTCATGATCCCTATAGATTCCTCTGACGCTCCAGCTCCTTCCTCTGCCACGTTCTATTTTAAATGTCACTCATAATCTTTCAAATATAATTGCATTTATCCATATTCTCATTAGACATTTGGGAATAATATATTTGAAATAAAAATAATTCTCAAATATTTTCTATCCTGTAGAATTAAATTTCACTGTTTATTGTTACCATTTCACATGAAAAACATTTACTGTGTTATGTTTTTCCAATTTACGGTTTCACTGTGAAAAAACATTTACTGTGTGTTTTTTCCAATTTACCGTCTTTGGTAAAATACCTTTTATCTTCTTCTTTTACTTCCATAAATCTTTGGATAAAGAATTATCCAAATCTTCGTTCATGTGCATCTTCCCATTTAAATATTTTTCATGGAAATAAACATTAATTTAATTTGTAAAACTTGAATCTTGCCTCTATAAAACCTTTTCATTGTGAGGAGCAATTTCATTTATTAGAAATTCCATATTTGTTGTTGAAATGCACTCCTGGAAAAATGTAGCACATTAAACATATGATAAATGGTGCATTTATTACATCGAGCTTGGGCTGGAGTGGTTTAATTCAAACTTATTTTACCTCTGATGCACTCCATGTAAAGACATGTGTCCACCAAATATACCACGGTAGTTTTCCCCAGCCTCCCTTCACATAATTAACCTCCTCCCTATTTCAATCCACGATATGTATGTGCACCCTCCATCCAACCTTTGACTTTTCCACATTATAAATGGAGATTTGTGCCCATGATTTGACGTGATGCCGCAAATTAAATATTTGATCAAATATTAATATAAATATTTTAATATAAAAATATTTATATTAATAATAAACCCTTTTTTCTATTTTCTAAAGACTTTGGGCATATGAGACTTAACACATGACTTTGTGGATAAGATAAGGGTGCTAAATAAAAGGCATATTTTTTATTTTCAATGGGAATATAAAAATAAGGGTAAACATGAATGAAGTAATGAAACTAAGGGATTTAGATAAGCGTTAAGGCTAGGTATAGGTTTGGGATATTCGCCAAATTTTTTAACTCATGGAGGACATGACTATTTTGGATGATCAGTTGAGTGAAGGATTTAGGTAATGGGAGCTTGACGGAGCTGGTGAAAAAATTTGAAAGTCTGAGTGGAAAAATAGCACAAGGACAAGACGCTTTGGGAAAAATTAATACAAATTAGCAGGTGATAACATAGGCTCCTATTGGGGATGCTATCCTCCCTATGAGGTAGCAAAGAATAGTAGACCACGTGCCTGATCCATTGGGATTCTCCCAAAACATGTGTCTATACCCTGCTCTGACCTGTCACCAGTGTCTGCTGAAAACCAAACTCTGCACAGTGCTCTCAACTGGATACTGAACACTGAATACACCACTAAAATCTGACTGTACACACTACTGGGAATCTAAACTGAAAAATGTTTGACCAACAAGCTTATTTGCACACTCCTATCTACTCTAAAATTGTTGAAATGAATACTCAATCAAGTGATCCTAAAGTGCCAATGCAACCAATCAAGCAATTGGCTTCCCGATTTTTCTCTGATCACATCTTTCTTAAGAAGGCAGACAAATTTAAAAGATGGTAGCTGAAAACACAAGTTGAATCCAAAACCTTAACTTATGAATGAAACAAACTCCTCCTTCACTGAAGACTGTAATAGGATGGCCACAGGATCTTGAAACCCATGAAAAATCATTTCTTCTTGATGACAAAAAATAGAAGGACAAGCCTTTTTCATAAGTGTTTGTTGTTCTTTCTCTATTTCTTCTATTTTGAGAACATTTTCAAATGAAATGGCAACAATAGGTTTGTCTATTTTTCCATGCATTTCAACAAGAAAATTCATACATTCTTGAACATCTTCAAATGTTATAGCCATATTATGTGCATCAAGACTATCCTCTTGTTCATCAAACCATTCTGATTTGGTTTTATTAAACTTCTGGAAATTTTCTTGAGGGCTATCGTTTTGACTTTCAAATGAATGAATGGAAATAAATTCTTGTTCATAACCTTCTTGTAAATGTGAAGAGCTAACATCATGAACGATTTCATAGTCTAGAGTTCCCATGGATGTATTTTCAAAACCATGATTTTCTAATGAATCAAATAAAACAATTGGCTCTTCATTATCTTTCTGTATTTTTTATTGGAAAGTGGCATACACTGTTTTGTTGCTTTCCTGAAACTCTATGTCATTTGTTTGTTCATTGCTTGAAGTTTCCATAGATGCAGTTTCATAATCTTCATTCATGTCTAGGGGACTTAGAATTTGAACAACCACATCATTCATAAGGGAAGAAAGACAACTTTGAAACAGTTTGTCTTGCTAGAAATCTTGTTGAATGTCTTCATCAAGTTCAAGAGAAGGAAAATGACTTTTAACAACAATTTCTTGATCATCTTCACCTTCAACCAAAGGAGGGGATAATATTTGTTGTTGGGATAAATATTCATAAAGGGATTCTATGATTTCATCATTCATACACTCTTCATCACCAAAAACATTTTTAATGTACTTAATAAAATGTTCACAAAATTCACAACAATCTTCAAACACCAAGAATGAAGGATTAGATTCTCCATGATGCTTAAAGAATGTCATGTGGAAATCCTTAAGAGAGTATAAGCTGCCTGGTTTTAAACCTTCATACCATAATCTTGCTTTCCCCTCTAAAGTATCCATAAACATTTTCATCAAACAATCTTCATAAAATTTAATCCCCAGCTTACATATGTGCATGTGAAATCTAATCAAGTGCAAGGTAGCATCATTTCCTTTCCCATCTTCAAATTTAGCCAAATATTTTTGCCAATTTATGTGAGGAATACGATTTGGAAATCCAAAAATATGAGATCCATTCATTGGAGCATACCTTGTATATATTGAACTCATCTTCAGACAGTGAAGTCACCAATGATGTTTTGGAATCTGGATTCTGCATTGAGAGTGGAGTCACCAGTGAAAGTTCAAATTTATGGATTCTTCTACCAGTGGAATCACCTTCAAACTGATTTTTTGATGTGTGGAGTTGTCAGAGCAGGAATATAGCCAATATGTGCCTAAGTGTATGTTGCTCTCAGACCTTAGAACTCAACCATGTCATTCTTCCCAGGGAAAAATTTTCAATTTTGTCCCCAGCAGAGGTGCTAGAATGTTAGCACTCTGTAAATTTTGTCCGGCTGAATAGAGAAATGACAGAGGTAACTGTTCCAACCTACTTTTGATAAAATATAGACAAGAATAACAACATGGCGGAAAAGGCTCACTAGCAAACACTCTATGTATTCACTCCAATGTTACATATTTATAGTACAATGGGTGATGCCACCTCATAGAGAGATTTGCTCTAGATCCTAAAATCATGCATGATGACTAGGCTAGGCATTCTTAACTAAATCATTAGTCATCACTTGAGGATATATTACTAATATCCTAAATGAATAATACAAATATAGGTGACAATTTAGACTTAGTGATTGGTAAAGGTAAGTCATAGGCTAACAATCCCCCCCCTCCCCTCAATCACAAGTCTGATCAATAATATCAGCAATAAAGCATAAACTGTTATCAATTCGAAGTCTTCATACTAAAACTCCTGTGCTGAGCCTCAATGAAGAATTGCCTGAAAAAACGCCAATCTAGATGTTGAACATGTTCATTTGAAATGAACTGGAAGAGAGTTGAGATATGGAAGTGAACAACTGCAATATCTGAACATTCCCTAATTGCTTGACAATTTGATCATTTTGCCAAGTATTTTAGCTAGAAGAATCTGATGTCTTCTGATAATTGGTGAACAAGTAGTATCACCACTCTATTATCAGTGTATCATTGAAAGTGCTCTCTGAATCTATGGTTTTGGGATGACCACTAACCAATTGATACCATGTATCTAGTGGTTTTTAGATAACCACTAACCAATCTTGACACTTTTAGGTGTCCAACAAC
>ML825167.1:48865-66360 GCA_009831015.1 Picea engelmannii | reverse complement strand
TCAGTCTTTTTTTTTTTTCTTTTTTTTTATGAAAAGCTAATACGTGTTTCTAGATATCTTTGTTTCTTTCTTATAGGTCTTCTATTTAATGCTCCATTCTTCTCATTTAAAAAACTTTTTTCCTATGTAACTTAACCTACTCACGCTTTACATTGTTTCCTGCACATCCTATCCTCCATACTCTTTACATTGCTTCCAACAAATCCTAACATTGACACACTTTAAATTGCTTCACGTGCATCCTCACCTCCACAAACTAATTTTTACTAAGTTTTATGCTACATGTTTCTACTTTTTTTTTGACATAGTCCAATGTTAAATATGATATTCTTTGTAGATAACTTTACCTCCTTTTCTTCTCACACATCCTATCCTCCAGACACTTTTTCACTGACTTTTATGTGTAAAGCTTCCACCATTTCACAATTGTCCTTTATGTCCACACACATTTACTTCTGCACAATACAAAGAGTGAAACCAAATATTTAGTTATTCTATCATTTATGTTTGAAGCTCTTATTCCCCTAGCGTTTCTATGGAATCCTACAATAAAGATTCCATGATCTTAATATTATTTCTCAAATGCTTATTAAACCACTAAAGTAGAAATCAACTGCAAATACAAAGAATCAACTCAATCAACTATTTCTCAGATTAAACTCTGCAACCTATATTTCAGACTTGTTCCAACTTTTATAATTGTTATTTTGTCTCGATTTATAGGATAGATAAAACCAAAAATGTAAAAGGTTTCATTGTAAAATTAATTTTTTTAGATATATAGAAAAAAAGGGTATTATATTTTACAACAAATTTGAAAACTAAAAATTTCAAGTACAAGTATATAACACATTTTAATTTAGTAAACAATATATGTAAGATGGTTTCAAAATTTATACTTGCTCACAGATAAACTTGATCAACATTTGTTGAAATTTTGGTATTCTCGTTTAACCATAGACAATGTCACATCATTGTCACCCAACCATAGGCATTCACATATGCCACACCTGAGCACACTAACCTTTACTTAGAATAATTCTGACAAGCCTACTCCAGAACCAACAGATAAACCCTAGCTTCTAATTGTAACAACAATTCAAGACAAGTAGAGTGCTCCTTATCCAATGGTAGCGCACAAGAGAGAGAGTCTCCATATCCACATAATAAGTGCCATACATAACTGGAGCAGTTGCAGTTGCACTAGTGTCTCAACCTTGTGCCATACTTAACAAGAATATCACCAAGAGTTTCACTAAGCATGTCACTAAGAGAATCACTTGATAATAATAGAGAGAGACCAAGACCAAGGGATGACCATACGCCTGTATTCCTCCTTATAGCTGCAACTGTAGTTCTCCATAGGAATTATGCTTTGACTGAGTATCCAAATGATCTAAAACGTCCTCTATTTATATTAATTTGTCCAGTGACTTTTCTGGTTAGGCTGACCTGACTTTCTGGTAATTATATTTTTTGTTCATCTTTTTTCTGTGGAGTCGACTTGTATTTCTGGAAGATAATATTCTAATATTATTTATTTTGTTAGGTCGACTTGTCTTCTAGGGTTTCCATATATGTTTAATGGTTCACTTGCTTCTGGAATATTCTATTCTAAGTCATAGGTTACACGTGGAGGTTAATACCTCCCGCAACTACCAAAACATCAACACTCCCTCTTAGATAGGGAGGTATTAGCTAAGATGTTATTCATGTAGTGGTCTCAAACACATCCATCCATATCACATGCTCTTGCAGACTATTCTACAGGTAGCATCACCATAGCCACATGGGATATCATATGATCAAACAAATCAAGTATCACCAACATAGCCACACATTAACCATCTAGTTATAAAACACCTCCAACACTACTAGTTGGTCCTCCAGCTAGTAACCTCTGATACTACTGATCGACACTCTAACTGGGAATCATTTCCGACACTATAGGTTGGAATCTAGTTCATACAGAACTAGTAAGTTGTCAGCTCACACAGAATCTAAATTAAAAATTTAACACTACCTCTTAACGAGGAAGGTATTCCTCTTGGCATGATCATCATCACTGCTTCTGCACACCTGGTCCATTGTCTTGTTGAATTTCATGAATCCATACATCATACGAAGTTTTTCACTTTCATTGGAGTAGTGTACCAACCTTTGTTGGAGTAGCACCAACCTACGTTGGGGTAACATACCAGCCTAAATTGGAGTAGCATAAAAAACTACGTTGGGGTAACATACCAGCTGATCCAGGTGAATATCAATGGACACCCGCCTATTCCAAATGGCACAAAACAGTGTTCTGACAACTTACTAGTTTTAGTAGGTTTTCGGTTCCTAAACTTCTGGGGCCATTTTGAGGGCCTAAATGAATTTCTTTTGGGATAGAGAATATTAATGATAGCCAAAGGCTTTGATTGAGCCCCAAAAATGAATATTCTCAATGATACTATTCCAACGATCTATCATGCACCCCAAATGTAGATTGTATGTGAAAGTTATGCCCATGAGAAGTTTATACACCAAACTACCCAAAACGAGGTCCACTAAATTGTTGGCTTTTCATCTTCCGGGGTTAGGGTTTTGTATTTTCTTTATGTTAAAAATGCCTTTAGAGCCTCATTGTAATATTCTTCTTGTGAATGCGAGTATCTGTCATATCTCTTCTCAAAGATAAGATGCCACCATTCTAGTGAGTCTTTGACTCTGTATTTCTATAGTTTTGTACATTTCGCTCATTAATAGAAATTGTGTATTACTGTATCTCTGTGTTTATTGTTTCATCTTTGATATATTTCTGTTATATTATTGGATATCTGAGATATCTATGTACATTTATTTATTATATCTCCTCTCTCATTTCTTGTTGAAGCTAATCTGAATTAGTGGTATCAGAGCAGGCTGCTCTTGATCATTTTTTTCAGCGCATGTCCCCAAAGAGGTTTGAGTATAGCAAGTTGGGTCTCGAGCTTGTCTCTCTTGAGGAAAATCTCTCTCTCATGCCCAAGAAACCCTCCATGGTGGAAGAAAAGAAAAACGACAGAGCAGACGATTCTATTAATATGTTTCTTGAGCAATCTCTCACGCAACATAGGGACGAAATGATGGATAATTTTTCCCACATCCTTCAATGCTTGCAGATAAAAACTGACGCGCCTTCATTAAGAGACCACTTTGGAGGTACCCCTCCTTTCAAGGTACAAGTTAATTTTTATATTCCCGTATTTGAAGGACATATAGATGTTGATGCCCTAGAAAAATTGTTAAATATGCTAGAAGGTTATTTCTCTGTTCATAATTTTTCCAACAAGGAAAAGATAACCTTCGCACTCCTTAAGGATCTCCCCCATATCAAACATTGGTGGGAAACTTACTGGGAGAAAATTTCCATAGGAGTTTGGAATATATGGGGTTGATCCCACTTGGGAATTTTTTGTGGATGCAGTCAAGGAACAAAATTACCCTATTGGTAACTATGAAGAAAGGGGCCAAGTCATTCCATAGTTCACCAATACCTTCCATACCTTGCGCACCAAGATCATGGGTATCAAATATTCTGAGTGGCATTTGGTTCTAAAATACTGTGGGGATCTACACAGATACATCCAAACATAAATGGAGTTTTTGGACATCTCATTGTTGGGAGATGCCTATCGATATGTTGTCAAAATCGAGCAGAAATTTAGACAGCAAAACAAACGATATTTCAGGTCTGCAAATCCGCAACAACCAAAGTATGATAAATACAGCCCTAACAAAAAACCTCTCGAAAACCAGTCCAAGCCATAGGAAAAGAAGGGTCACCGAAAGGCGAAGAAAGACACGAAAAAGCAGTGTGATTTACACAAAATCCCCTGGCACAACACTGATGAATTTCGCTCAAAAAAATCATTGGTGGTCGATATCAAAGACAAGGAGCCAAACCCTACTTCAGAATCTGATTCGGAAAATACTGGCAGAATACAGATCATCAACATAGACTCCACTGTTATTGCCACGATCACAACAATTCAACTAGAAGAACCAACAGATCCTGAGGAGGGGGAGCACCTTTTTCATTCACAGGTGTGGGTGAAGGGGACCCCGCTGCATTTTATTATTGATAGTGGAAGCCAGAAGAATCTAATCTCAGTAGAGGTCATCAAATAATTGGGATTGTCGACAACACCACACCCGTAGCCATACAACATTGGGTGGCTTTGCCAGGGACGCGATCTCCATGTCAGCCAGTAGTATTGATTGTCATACGACATCCAACCATTCAAGGATGAGGTATTATGTGATGTTTCCCCTCTATATGTCTGTGATGTTCTCTTGGGCTAGCCATATATGTGGAAGCACCATGCTATCTATGAATCTCTACCCCGTATTGTCATTGTTACTCTGGGGGGTCATCTCTATAGGATACCATAGGTAGTTCCAACTACTGTCCCACCTAAACAATGCCGCATGGTAGTATATCATACTACAAAATTCAGCTTCTTCACAATTTTTTCAAAGGGTGAACAGAAGGACACTGCAATCACTGCAGCCTCGGTCCAAGCACCTTCTATCCAACAGAAGCAGGTTGACAAGATTGCAGCAAAGCGTAAAGATTATTTATTCACACAATGATTTCATGTATCCCTACTGGTTGAATAGATTCAACCCCGCCAACAACAAGTTCGTGACAGCCTTCCACAAACCAATCAGCGCAACATCTCCAGCAAGGCAAACAACTCACCAAGATTTAGATTCAATAATCGCTTTCCCCTCTCCCCTGGGAACTCAACGCAATGAAGAACATTGTTTCCTAAGAAGTGAGGACTACACCAAGTGGATATTGGTGGCCATCCACCTATTCCAACTAACAAAAAATAGTCTTATGGAAACTTACTATTTTTAGCAGGTTTTCAGTTCCTAAACTTCTAGGGCCATTTTGAGGGCCTAAATAATTTTTTTTTGGGATCGAACACCTTAAAGATAGACAAAGGCTCTGATTGAGACCCAAAAATAAATCTCCTCAACGATATCTTTTCACTGAGCTATTGTGCGCCCAAAACGAAGATCGTATGCCAACATTACGCCCCCAGGAAGTTGATACACCAAACTACCCAAAAAGGGGTCCATAAAACTGTTGGTTTTTCATCTTCTGAGGTTAGGGTTTTGGATTTTCTTTATGTTAAAAATACCTTTATAGCCTCATTGTAATCTTATTCTTGCGAATGCGAGTAGTCGTCACATCTCTTCTTAGAGATAAGTTGCCACCATTCTAGCGAGTCTTTGACTCTGTATTTCTACAATTTTGTACATTTTGCTCATTAATAAAAATTATGTATCACTGTATCTCTGTGTTTATGGTTGCATATTTGATATATTTATGTTATATTATTGGATATATGAGATATCTATATACATTTATTTATTATATCTTCACTCTCATTTCATGTCGAAACTAATCTGGATCAATGGTATCAGAGCAGGCCGCTCTTTATCATTTTTTTCAGTGCATGTCCCCGACGATGTCTGAGTATAGCAAGTTGGGTCTCGAGCCTGTCTCTCTTGAGGACAATCTCTCTCGCATGCCCAAGAAACCCTCCATGGTGGAAGAAAAGAAAAATGACAGAGCAGGCGATTCTATTAATTTTTTGCTTGAGTAATCTCTCACATGAAATAGGGACGAAATGATGGAGAATTTTTCCCACATCCTTCAATGCTTGTCAATAAAAACTGACGCGTCTTCATCAAGCAACCACTTTGGAGGAATCTTGCCTTTTAAGGTACAAGTTAATTTTTATATTCCCATATTTGAAGGACAGATATATGTAGATTCCCTAGAAAAATGGTTAAATATGCTAGAAGGTTATTTCTTTGTTCCCAATTTTTTTGACAGGGAAAAGATCAACTTCGCACTCCTTAAGGCTCTCCACCATGTCAAACATTGGTGGGAAATTTACTGGGAGTAGAGTTCCACAGAGGAGTCTGGAATATATGGGGTTGATCCCACTTGAGATGTTTTTTGTGGATGCAGTCAAGGAACAATATTACCCTGTTGGTAACTATGAAGACCATTACATGACATGGACCACACTGCATTAAAAAATGGGCCAAGAAGTATCAGATTTCACCAATACCTTCCATACCTTGTGCACCAAGTTGGGTATCAAATATTCTGAGTGGCATTTGGTTCTGAAATATCGTGGGGCCCTACACAGATACATCCAAACTGAACTGGAGTTTTTGAACATCTCATCGTTGGGAGCTACCTATCAATATGTTGTCAAAATCGAGCAGAAATTTAGACACCAGAACAAATGGGAGTCCAAGTCTACAAATACACAAAAACCAAAGTATGATCAAGACGACCTTAAAAAATAGCCTCCCGAAAGACAATCCAAGCTGCAGGAAAATAAGGCTCACCGGAAGACAAATAAAGACACTAGAAAATTGTGTGATTTCCACAAAAGCCCCTGACACAACACTGATGAATTTTGCTCAAAAAAATAATTGGTGGCTGAGATCAAAGATAAGGAGTCGAACCCTGTTTCGAAAAATACTGACAGAAGATAGATCATCGACGCAGACCCCACTACTAGTGTCGTGACCAAAATAATTAAACCAGAAGAACCATCAAATTCTGAGGAGGGGGAGCGCATTTTAATTCACAAATGTGGGTGGAGGGGACCCCACTGCATTTTAATGTTGATAGAAGAAGACAAAATAACCTCATCTCAACAAAGGTCATCAAATAGTTGGTATTGTCGACAACACCACACCTGCAACCATACAACATCGGGTGGCTTCGCTAGGGACATGATCTTTGTGTCAGCCAATAGTGTCTATTTTCATATGACATCTATCCCGTCAAGGATGAGGTATGATGTGATGTTTCCCCACTATATGTCTCTGATGTTCTCCTGGGCCAACCATATATGTGGAAGCCTCCATGCTATCTATGAGTCTCGACTCTATAGTGTCATTGTTACTCTAGAGGGTCATCTCTAGAGGATACCAGAGGTAGTTCCAACTACTGTCCCACCTAAACATTGCTGCAAGGTAGTATATCATACTACAAAATTTAGCTTCTTCACAATTTTTTCAAAGGGTGAACAAAAGGACACTGTAACCACTATAACCTCAGTCCAAGCACCTTCTATCCAATAAAAACAGTTCGAAAAGATTACATCAAAACGTAAATATTCCTTCTGCACACATTCATATCATGTAGCCCGACTGGTTGAACAAATTCAACCCCTCCAACAATAGGTTTGTGACATCCTTCCACAAACCAAGCAACGCAACGTCTCCAGGAAGGCAAACAACTCACCAAGATTCAGATTCAACAATCACTTTCCCCTCTCCCCTGAGAAATCATCACAATGGAGACCATTTCTTCCTAAGGAGGGAGGATTGATCTAGGTGGATATCGGTGGCCACCCACCTATTCCAACTGACACAAAACAGTCTTTTGGACACTTACTATTTTTAGCAAGTTTTCATTTCCTAAACTTCCATGGCCATTATGAGGGTCTAAATGAAGTTTTTTTGGAATCGAGCATCGCAACTATAGCCAAAGGCTATGATTGATCCCCCAAAATGAATCTCCTTGATGATATCCTTCCAACGAGATATCGTGCGCCCCAAACAAAGATCACATGCCAAAGTTACGCCCCCAGGAAGTTGATACACCAAACTACCCAAAACGGGGTCCACAAAATTGTTGGCTTTTCATCTTCCGGGGTTAGGGTTTTGGATTTTATTTCTGTTAAAAAGGCCTTTAGAGCCTAATTATAATCATCTTCTTGTGAATGCAAGTATCCGTCACATCTCTTCTCAGAGATAAGCTGCCACCATTCTAGCGAGTCTTTGACTCTGTATTTCTACATTTTTGTACATTCCGCTCATTAATAGAAATTGTGTATTACTGTATCTCTGTGTTTATGGTTGCATCTCTGATATATTTTTGTTATATTATTGGATATCTAATATATCTCTATACATTTATTTATTATATCTCCGCTCTCATTTCATGTCGAAACTAATCCGGATCAGTGGTATCAGAGCGGGTTGCTCTTGATCATTTTTTTCAGTGCATGTCCCTGACAAGGTCCGAGTATAGCAAGTTGGGTCTCGAGCTTGTCTCGCATGCCCAAAAAACCCTCCATGGCGAAAGAAAATAAAAATGACAAAGTAGATGATTCTATTAATTTTTTGCTTGAGTAAGCTCTCATGCGTCAGAGGGATGAAATGATGGAGAATTTTTCCCACATTCTTCAACACTTGTCGATAACAACTGGCACATCTTCATCAAGCGACCAATTTGGAGGCACCTCTCCTTTCAATGTACAATTTAATTTTGATATTCCTGTATTTGAAGGACAGATAGATGCAGATGCCATAGAAAAATGGTTAAATATGCTAGAAATTTATTTCTATGTTCACAATTTTTTCGACAGGGAAAAGATCACCTTCTCACTCGTTAAGGCTCTCCCCCATGTCAAACATTGGTGAGAAACTTACTAGGAGAAAAGTTCCACAGAGCAGTTTAGAATATATGGGACAAAGCCCACTTGGGATTTTTTTGTGGATAAGGTCAAGGAACAATATTACCCTATTGGTAACTATGATGACCAATACATGAGATGGACCACACTATGTAAAAAAAGGGTCCAAGCAGTGTCAGAGTTCACCAATAACTTCCATACCTTTCACACCAAGCTGGGTATCAAATATTTCGAGCGACATTTGTTTCTAAAATACCTTGGGGCTCTACACAGATACATCCAAACTGAAATGGAGTTTCTGGACATCTCATCATTGGGATCTACCTATCGATATGTTGTCAAAATCGAGCAAAAATTTAGACACACAAAAAAATAGGAGTTCAGGTCTGCAAATCTGCAAAAACCACAATATGATAAAGAAGGCCATAAAAAACAGCCTCTTGAAAACCAATCCAAGCCATAGGAAAAGAAGGGTCAACAAAATATGAAGAAAGACACAAGAAAGTGGCGTGATTTCCACAAAATCCCCTGGCACAACATTGATGAATGTCGCTCAAAACAATCATTAGTGGCTGAGATCAAAGACAAGGATTTGAACCCTCATTCAGAATCTAATTAAGAAAATATTGGCAAAATATAGGTCATCGAGGTAGACCCCACTACTATTGTCTCAACCACAACAATTCAACCAAAAGAACCAATAGATCGTGAGGAGGGGGAGTTCCTTTTTCATTCATATATGTGGGTGAAGGGGACCCCTCTTCATTTTATTGTTGATAGCAGAATCGAGAAGAACCTCATCTCAACAAAGGTTTTCAAATATTTGAGATTGTCGACAACACCACACCCACAACCATACAACATCAGGTGGCTCCGCGCAATCCCCATGTCAGCCAACAATTTCGATTGTCATATGACATCTAGACCTTGAAGGATGAGGTATTATGTGATTTTTACCCACTAGATGTATGTGATGTTCTCTTGGGCCAACCATATATGTGGAAGCACCATGTTATCTATGAGTCTCGACCCCATATTGTCATTTTTACTCCAGGGTTTCATCTCTACAGAATACCAAAGGTAGTTCCAACTACTATCCCACTTAAGCAATGTCGCAAGGTAGTATCTCATACTACAAGATTCATCTTCTTCACAATTTGTTCAAAGGGTGAACAGAAGGACACTGCAACCACTACAACTTCTGTCCAAGCACTTTCTATCCAATAGAAGTAGGTCGACAAGATTGCAGCAAAGCACAAAGATTCCTTCTGCACACAGTCATATCATGTAGCCCGACTGGTTGAACAGATTCAACCTCACCAACAATATATTTGTGACAACCTTTCAAAAACCAAGCAACACAACGTCTCCAGCAAGGCAAGTAGCTCACCAAGATTCATATTCAGCAATTTCTTTCCCCTCTCCCCCAAGAACTCAATGTAATGGAGACCATTGCTTCCTAAGGAGGGAGGATTGATCCAGGTGGATATCGGTGGCCATCCACCTATTCCAACTGAAACAAAACAGTCTTCTGGCAACTTACTATTTTTAGCAGTTTTTATGTTCCTAAACTTTTGGGGCCATTTTGAGGGCCTAAATGAAGTTTTTTTGGGATCGAGCACCTCAATCATAGCCAAAGGTTTTGATTGAGCCCCCAAAATGAATCTATTCGACGATACCTTTCCACTGAGCTATCATGCACCCCAAAACAAATATCGTATGCCAAACAAAGATCGTATGCCAAAGTTACGCCCTTGGGAAGTTGATACACCAAACTACCCAAAAGGGGGTCCACAAAACCGTTGGATTTTCATCTTCTAGGGTTAGGGTTTTGGATTTTATTTATGTTAAAAATTCCTTTAGAGCCTCATTGAAATATTCTTCTTGCTAATGCGAGTAGTCGTCATGTCTCTTCTTAGAGATAAGTTGCCACCATTCTAGTGAGTCTTTTGAATTTCTACAGTTTTGTACATTTCTCTCATTAATAGAAATTATGAATTATTGTATCTCTGTGTTTATGGTTGCATATCTGATATATTTATGTTTTATTATTGGATATATGAGGTATCTCTTTACATTTATTTATCATATCTTTGCTCTCATTTCATGCCAAAAATAACATGGATCACCATCTTGCATTGGAGTAGCATACCAACCTATGATGAGGTAACATACCAACCTATGTTGGAGTAGCATAGCAACCCGTGTTGGGGTAGCATACCATCCTGTGTTGGAGTAGCATACCAACCTGGGCTAAGGTAACATGTCATCCTGCGTTGGAGTAGCATACCAACCTGTGTTGGGGTAGCATACCAGCCTCCGTTGGGGTAACATACCAGCCTGCGTTGGAGTAGCATACAAACATGTGTTGGGGTATCATACCATCTTGCGTTGGAATAGCATACCAATTTGTGTTGGGGTAACATACCATCTTGCATTGGAGTAGCATACCAACCTGTGTTGGGGTATTATACTAGCTTGCATTGGAGTAGTATGCCAACCTGTGATGGGTAGCATACCATCCTGTGTTGGAGTAGCATACCAACCTGCGTTGGGGTAACATACCAGCCTGCATTGGAGTAGCATACCAACCTACTCTGGGATAGCTCCCACTATTAGGGATCACATGTGACATCACTTCCCACTACTGGGGAATACATTAATTCCCACTACTCGAGAAAAAACATTTAGACCAATCCAAGCTTCTCCCTGACAGAAGCATGGTCAACATATATGCTACATGTTCATCGATAGAAATATACTGGAGCAAGTGTCTCCTCATAGTCTTCTCCCTCTTGCTTGTAGAATCCTCTGGACACAAATCAGGCTTTGTACATCTCTAGGCTATTTATCTACAACATGCTTGATCTTGTAGATCAACTTGGAAGTCACCATTGACTTCCATTCTAGTCTAAGAACCAAGGAAAAGATATATATCCTAGTCCTTTTGACTAGCTTCCTCCTAGGTCACTATATTAAAGTCTATTGAAGCAATGGAATATTCCCATAAGATCTCATATCTCCTTGAATCCTCTGAAGCTTTGATCTAGCCTTCTCAACACATGGAATCTATCCATCAGTTCGGAAAGATGTCTCTCTCTTCCATCTGAATATGAAAGTCTCTGAGTCTACATTATCCCTCTAAATATTGACTCCCTCTAAGTTTGTATAATCTTCAGAGCCATATGCTCCTCATGATATGGCTCATCAATGTTGCATCTTGCAAGGTTTCATGGGACCATGTTGGTCTCTTCTTGGTTATTGCAATGATGCTGGGTAGGCCCTTCTAGATCTACTAACTCTTTCTGATGATCTAAAGAGTGATCAAATGCACTAGAGGGATTTGTTCGGTCATCTTTGGAGCCTTCTTCTCCTTAAAATCAATCTCCATATGAGATATTGTGTATCTCGCAAAAATACCCTTCTTCGTCTTCTTCTTCTTTGGTACATGGATGTATATGCTCGTGTATACAACTTCTTCTCTAGATAGTCTACTCCATGTATCAAACTAGAGGCCATCTAATATGTTGTCTCTTTCAACTATCACTATAGATTCCCTCAGAGTTATCACCTGTGACCTACCTGAAACAAGGACAACAAAGGGAAAAAAATAGCAGACAAGACTAATACTCTTATAATAATAAAAACAAGAACGAGAACAATAATCACAGTAGCTCCTTATCAAAGCTATTTCTTGTGACCTTCCTGGAACAAGAACCAAAATAAAAATACAATAATAAGAAATAGGAACAACACTCTTCTAGTGTTGTGATCAATCATTCCTCCATGGTAACCTACATGGAACAAGAAAACAAGAACAAAATGTATAATATCATTTTCATAAGAACACATCTATGTCAACAAGAATAAAAAACAAATCTCATGGTAATCATCATATTATTACCAAGGTGACCTGCCTAGAAGAAAAACAAGAAGTATCTCCTAGAGGAGATGTTAGTTAATCTTGCGACTAGGTATAATAAGCATTTATATCAATAGTACTCACATATTACAAAGTATTCATTGTATTTAGCAGTAATAGAACCTTTCAAGGATTGTTGTCACAACTATTAATGTAGAAATTATCAAACTTGATATGTACAAATTGGAAACTTATTAATTTAATCAATCAAACTTGGAACTTGGAGTCTTATCTTCAAGAATGAGTGTTATTGATTTTCTTATGAGTCTCCTTCGCTCAAGATGACAGTTATTCTCTTCAACATGTCCCATGTACTTAAGACAACATGTTTTCTTGACATAAATCTAAGTTAGAGAATATAATGCAAATAAACTCTAAAATCTCAACCTTAATCAATCTAATACTTTGACTATAGTCAACTTATAAATTTAACTTTGAACATAGGTTACTATAACTTCAATAAATCAAAATACAACTAGATGTTCATAAGATTACAATAATTCCATAACAGTTAGAGGCATATGAAAACAATCAAACCTAGAGTGTGTCGTTCCTTTGAATGTGTTGGATATGAGATCCCTCTGGATCTACGATTGTAAGAAATCCCTTCTCCTGCAATCACACTCAAAATAGTGATACAGTTTATATATATAAGTACATACCTTCGACAACATCGACATGTAGTGTCACCATCCAGTAGTAGCGATAAGCAACGATGAACCTTAAAACTTCAAAGGTGCTCCAACTTGTAATCTAAAGGTACCTAAATATGTTCTAGGGTAAGGTGCACTAGGAAAACCAAAAATTAGTCTCAACACTTCATAGAAAATTTCATTGAAACTCGTATTGCAATTGGTGTTGCAACTGGCACTGCAACTGGTATCACAATTGGCATGAAGGATATGGCACGAAGGAACTAGCATTGCAACTGGAATGAAGCAATTGGCATGAACGAAGTGACACTGTAATTGCAACTGGCACTGTAGACCTAGGGTTTTATGAGGAAACCCTAATTTCTCAACTTCAAAAATTTGTAGATCTCATCTAGGGAAGAGATTCACCCTACTTAGGTGACCTTCTTAGTGAGTTCAGTAAGTGTTCAATGAGCTTGACAATAGGGGAAACTGAGGATCTTTCTTCCAACGGTTAAACTGTTATGAAGGAAACCAACTCTTATACCATGCTGAAATTTTGGTATCCGTGTTTAACCATAAACAATGTCACATCATTGTCACCCAACCATAGGCATTCACATATGCCACCCCCGAGCACACTAACCTTTACTTAGAATAATTCCAACAAGCCTACTCCGGAACCAACAGATAAACCCTAGTTGCTAACTACAAGAACAACTCAAGAGAAGTAGAGTGCTCCTTCTCCAATGGTAGCACATAAGAGAGAGAGTCTCCATATCCACAGAATAAGTGCCATACACAATTGAAGCAGTTGCAAATGCACTAATCACTCGACCTTGCGCCATACCAAGAGAATCACTTGATAGTGATAGAGATAGACCAAGACCAAGAAATGACCATACGCCTGTATTCCTTCTTGTATCTGCACCTGCAACTCTCCACAAGACTTGGGTTCTTACTAGGTATCCAAAAGAGCTAAAACGTCCACTATTTATATTAATTTGTCCAGTGACTTTTCTAGCTGGGCCAACCTGACTTTCTAGTAATTATATTTCATGTTTATCTTTTTCCTGTGGAGCCGACTTGTATTTCTGAAAGATAATATTCTAATATTATATATTATGCTAGGCCGACTTATGTTCTAGGGTTTCCACACATATGTTTAATGGTTCACTTGCTTACATAATATTCTATTCTAAGTCATAGGTTACACATGGAGGTTAATACCTCCTGCAGCTACCAAAACATCAACAACATTGACATAGATATCGTGCAAAGAATTCTACCTACTTTGATTCCTGCAATTCTAAGGTGCTGACACTTTTCACTGGTTCTCGCACATCCTAGATTCCATATGCTTTACAATTGTTCTCGCATAACCTAAATGTCATCTCTTATGCTAACAACTCTACCCACTTTTCTTATTGCAATTCTAATGTACCAACGCTTTGAATTTTTCCATGCCCATACTAACTTCCAAACAATTTACATTGATTCTCACATATGATAACATCCCCGATGAACACTTCACGTGTTTACATTTCTTCCTACATATACTAACCCCCCTCATTCAACATTTCACTTATTTACTTACTAAGTTTTACTCTATATTGAACATTTACTATTTAATTACTATGTTTTTCTCGACATGAAAAATTTACTAAGATTTATTTCACAATGAACAATTTACCTTCTTGCATATTTTTACAAAGTTTTATCCTAAATGTTTTAGTCCAAACACTTTACATTGCTTCCCACATATGATAAACTTCCCATTAAACATTTCACTTATTTTCTTCCTTCATATGCTAACCTCCCCATTGAACATTTCACTTATTTACTAAGATTTACTGCACATTGAATACTTTGCATTTTTTCTTGTTTTTTTACAAAGTCTTATGCTAAATGTTTTTGTGTGAACAATACTAAATGTTTTTACTTGTTTTTTTATTTATTCTTATCATTTTTTTGTTGCATAAACAATAATTGTATTATTTTTTATTACATGTATTGTCTAATTACATCGATAGGCATCTCGTCTATTGGAATCAATGGATTAATCAACCTTTTAATTACAAAATTTGATCTAATGGCCAGGAATTAAATATGTTGGCGTATTCTCGTCGTCATCTCCAAATCAAAGAACGAGATTGTATTTTTTACATTTTACAATTCTGTCACTTGTGGTTATGTTAGGCCTTGGCATAGAGAGTGGCATGGAGAGGAGTAGAAAAAACCAACACAACCATTTAACATTCATTTTTTTACTTTCAAAATTTACATGTTTCAAGAAATTGTTGCGTCGTCTAACTAAATTTAGGTATGTGGCTCGTCTTTGATTTTTACCACCTCCCATGTTGTTAAGCCCTAAATAGTAGCTCATTTCCCCTTAATTAGGGCATATTATATTAGTAATGTTGTTTTATTTATGTCGGCTTTAGTCCATTAGTTGTAATTATACCTCCTAGTTTCCTATATATACTAAGGAGACATTTTCATTTTGAATCATCTTGTAATTGTACATTTATGTGGGCATAAAGAGTTTTCCCCCTTGAAGAGGCTTATTATCTGAGTTTCTCTCTTTTTCAAGGCATTGAGTACTTATTCTGAGGTTTTTCTATGTTATATTGATATTTGGTTCTTAACATATGGTATCAGAGCTCAAGGTCTTGGGGTTTCACTACTACATCTGAGACACCTTGGAATTTTCGCTATAACTTTTTTTCTACAATGTTTCAACAAGAAAGGCTTGGAGGATATTTAGTAGACGAATCAAGGTATGTTGGTTTAAAATTTCAGCTTATGAGGCCTTATAATTTCGGAGATACAACCTGTGCAAGATAGGGTTATGGAATCATCCTGAACTGAGTCATTGCGGATATTTCGCTATAATTTTTTTTATGTAATGTTGTAGACCTTGAAATCTATAGGATATTCACAGAAATTAGTAAGGTTTCAGTGGTAAAAATTTCAGCTTCTGGGTCATCTTAAATTTGTATATACACCCTATGGAAGATAGGGTATCTGACTATTCCTATTGACTAGTATCAAGAAGGTGTTCCAGGTAAAACAATCATAACTTCTTCCTAGAGTATCCAAATTGAGTGAGACTGGTTTCATTAGGTAGTGGATAGTCTGTAGTATTTTTGGTACGAGTTTTAGAATTTTATACCATTTAGTTTGCACGGGGCACTCTATACAAGTGAGATCTCATGGAAAGAACAAAAATCAAGAAGTTGTGGGGAATTTACTGTAAATTCCACTTGGCACATCCAATTTTGATCAGACCTGTGGCATTGCAGAGAAGAAATATAAGAGAACTACAAAAAATAAAGTTTCATACCCAGAATGGCCGAAACTTTAGAGATATAGCAGAAGAAAGATTGTCTATTAGAACCACCTCAAAATCAAGGTTCAAAAGTGATACTTGGCCAACATGCCACCCAAAAAGGGAACTTCTACACCAAATAAGCCTCTAGAAAATCCTAATTGGACTCTTGATGAAGGTGAAGAAATGCGTATAGAAATAAATGATTTACAAAAGAAGACAGTAACAAAATATGAACTACAAGAGATGGAAGCTAAGTTGGAGGCAATAAATACTAAGATGGATGGTTTAAAAGAGGAGATCATGGAAGGATTGAAAAATTTCATAATAGAGAGGACACCTGAAAGTGAAAATGTATCCCATGAAATTCATGATGAGGACACAAGGAAGGTGAATCAAGAATGGAGAAACTCTAACTTTGGGTTGAATACCAACCATGCTCCTAAGATCGATATGAGGAAGTTTGATGGCAAGGACCCTATCACATGGATACTTCAAATGGAGCAATTCTTTGATCTACATAATGTTCCACATACACAAAAGGTACGGATTTCTTTTTTATATTTAGAACCCAATCAATTTGTATGGTATAAATGGATTTACTCTCGTAAATCACTCGTCACTTGGACAATTTTCATGGAAGAAATAATAGCACACTATGAGGATAAAAGGAGCAATACCGTCTTTAGCCAATTGATACATCTCAAGCAAAAGGGTTCAGTTACAGAGCACATTTAGAACTTCCAAAAATTGAATATAAAGGTAACAAATATTCCAAATGATCACTTGATTGTTGTATTCATAGGAACTTTAAGAGATAACATTCAACATGAGGTTCGCCTTTGGGAACACAAATCATTGGAGAAAGCATTTAGGGTGGCAAGAAATGTTGAAAGTAAAAATATGGCTATGGCTACTAGAAAGACCAATCCTAACATCTATAGAGAGAATAATGCTCCTTCTTCTAAAACACCTCAACCGACAAGGTTGACACCTCAACAATTGGAGGAAAGAAAAGAAAAAGGTTTATGCTTTAATTTTGACAGCAAGTATAGTAAGGGACATAAGTGTGGTGAGAAGAAATTATTCTACATAGATTGTGAAGAGGAAGAAGAACAAGAACA
>ML825167.1:6929-25228 GCA_009831015.1 Picea engelmannii | reverse complement strand
ACTCAATGAGGCATTCCAACCATATACTTTGTATGGAATTCAATGTTGGTTATCCAAACAATTATTTCAGACCACTATGGTCTGTCCTCAACTCAAATATTCTTCCCACAAGATAGTTCCTCTACATCTTCAAGGCATGCACTATGGTTTCCAATTCTAAATCATGAGTGTCATAATATCTCTCATGCTATTTTAATTTCCTTGACTTATAGCATACCACATGTCCATTTTGACTAAGGACTCCTCCAAGCCCTTCTTTTCATGCATTAATGCATACAACAAAGTCTTAAATATGATCAACAATCCTCAAAATTGTCGCACTTGTCAAATAGTTCTTCAAATGTTGAAAACTTCTTTCACAATCAAGTGTCCATTCAAATCTTACACCTTTATTTTGCAAATATGTGATTGGGTGAGTAATTTTTGAAAAACCTTCAATAAATATTCTATAATACCCTGCAAACCCCATGAAATATCTCACCTTTGACACATTCTTTGGTACGTCCATCCCTCAGTGGCCTTCATCTTCTCAGGGTCCACTGTTATCCCTTCCTTTGAAATGATATGGCCCAAATAATGTATCTACCTCTGATAGAATGAGAACTTGCTCAGCTTGGCATACAATAGATGCTCCATCAATACTTGAAACACCTCATCAAGTCTTAATCATGCTCTTCTTCAGACTTGGAGTAAATATGTATGTCATCCAGGAAGACAATGAAAAACTTATCCAAGTAATTTTTGAAATTACCATTCATTAAACACATGAAGACAATTGGTGCATTTGATAACCCAAATGGCACCACTGTAAAATCATAATGACCATATATTGTTCTGAAAGTCGTTTTGTTGATATCTTCTTCTTTAATTATCACCTGATGATATCTTGATCTAAGGTCAATCTTAGAGAATATCTTGGCATCCTTCAGCTAATAAAAAATATCATCTATCCTTGGCAAAGGATACTTGTTCTTCACAATCACCTTATTCAGTTTCCTGAATTCAATGCAAAGCCTCAAGGTGCCATCCTTCTTTTTCACAAATAATATGAGGGAAACCCAAGGTGACACACTTGGGCATATATACCCCTTCTTCAGAATCTCTTCAAGCTACATTTGCAATTCCTTCAAATCTGGAGTACTCATCCTATAAGGAGTCTTGGATACTAAGGTTTCTCCATGTATCAAACTAATAGATAAGTCAATATTTATTTTCAGTGGCAACCCAGGTATCTCTCTAAATACATCCTAAAATTACTTCAAGGTTGCATAGTATTCAATGCTTTACACCTTATCTTTAGGTATCCCTTACATATGTGCTACAAATATTTGGCATGCTTCTGCCCATGTCCTCAACTATATCAACCTTTTGTACATTATGAATAGTCCTCACCTTTTCATCTCTATAAGGGAAATCTCTATACATATGATCTCCCTCACAACCCCAACATTTAATAGGTTGTTTCCTTGGTCTTTTCCCCAAAACTTTTGTCATTCTAGGCTCATTTGGAGTTGGTTGTCCTTGAGAATTATTTCTTAAGAAAGGTGCCTTGTTACCTTTATTCCTCTACTCCATCCTACCTTTCTTCTTGTCTTCCAAATCCTTTTGGTAAGTTGGTATTCCTATATGTTTATCATAGAGACATGTATCTCTCCTCATTGCTTCATCTAATGTCTTGGGATCACCATATTGTATCTTGTCACTGAATATTGATGGTATCCCACTTAGGAACCTTTGAATTTTGACCTATTTATCCTTGATGAAGTCAACATACTTCAACAGTTCTAAGAATCTTCTCTCATACTCATCCATGGTCATACTCCCAAGCTTGAGTTTAAAGAACTCGTTCATATTCCTATCATAATAACACTTGATCAAGTATTTCTTCTGAAAGTACTTCTTGAACTGCCTCCAAGTGAGTTTATTCTCATCAATGTGTTGTACTTGTACAAGTTGGTCCTACCACATTGATGTTTTTTTTCGTTTAGATGGTAAATGTAAATTATTCCTTCTGCTTGTGAGGAGTAATTATGTAATTGAAAATAATTCATCATGCCCAATAACCAAGTCTTTTCATCCTCATATTTCTTGTCCTCACAGTGAAAGGTATGAGGTTTGATCTTATTCATTTATTCTTGCAACGCATCCACTGTAAACCTCCTCTTATGATTCCTGACAGAGATAAGCTTGGACTACTCTTTTCTCTCTTGACTAAGTGTCTTGCTGAGTGATGGTGATTCCTATAAACGGTTCTATATTCTCTTCTTTTATCATGAGATATATGACTCCTTGACTTTCTTGATTCTATCTCTTTGTCCATTTTCTTCGTTATTCTGTTTAGGCTCTGCAAAATCTTGATGTTGAATCCATATTGTTTCTCATTAGATTTCATAATCCTCTCACTATTATCTTTGTAACTCTAAAAATCTCTTTATAAACTCTTTATAGTCTCCACCAAATTGATTTTCTCGTCCTTGCCTTCTCCATGCCCATTGGATTTTTTCCCTACATTGTAACCCATGCTGACACATGACCCCTTGACTTCATCTTCATGGATGTAAGTCCTCTATGCATATTCCATGCCTCTGGTCTCTTTGTTGATCTTTTTATGATCTATTTTACCTTGAATCTGCAAAATGTGCAGGAAGTAAGGTTTGTTGGACTATAATAATTTAACGAACCTATCAATTTATGCATCATCCATCCCTTTAAATACACAATAAATAGTATTTCTATTTTATTGTGAATTATATATCTCAACTCACATTTCTAGGTGAATACATAGACTCCTCTATCCAAGACCTTTCTAATGACTACTTTCTTTCGTAATTTTGAGTTATGAGCATAAAGTTATGGCCATTTGATCAGTTCCCATTTTTCTTATTTTTCACACCTTTCAACCACGTGCAATTTTGGCCATGTGCATGCATATTTGCACCTGATCCTTTGTGTTTTTTATAGGATCTCAACTAGGTTCTTTCATGACCATATTTTGAACAATCTGACCAAGTTTCACCTTCATATGAGCCCAAGGATGCTAGTTACAACTTGCTGAATTTTTTAGGTCAATTTACCTTTTTAGTCGTGAATGATTCAGGGGCCTTCTATGTCCTCCTAGACACTTTTAGGTACCCATAACCTTAATTTAACTCCATATTTGTCTTCTATGGCTCAATATATTTCCACTAACTTCTCCTATGCCCAAATCTAATTTATGAGCATGAAGTTTTGGGCTATAGAGTGAACTAGTACCTAAATGTTACCTTACATTGTTTGGCCTGTAACTCCCTCATTCAAGATATTTTTTGTAAATTGTTTATCTCATTATAAATATCTCTCCGAGCTCTATCGTATTTGAAGTAGTAACTATATTTCCTGGAAGGACATACAATTTTGTAAAAAAATTGGACTTCTAGAAACTTGTAACTACAAATATATGAAATATATATTTAATATTTAATACATTTATTATTCCTTGTCGTATTCAATGTACAACAACCTGTATAAATACAGTTAAATGAGTAGAGTTGCGTCTTTTTGTCTAAAAATATGTGACTTTAAATTAAAAGTATAATTATTACATTAATTATTTAATTAGTAATTAATGAACATTGTAATATACGTAAGGTATATTACAAGTCACCCTCCTTGAAAAGATTTGTCCTCGAAGCATAAGCAAGGACAAATGTTTGGATCTAAACTCCTCATTCTCGTTACTGCACCATGACCAATGACCAATGTGTCCCTATTCCTCCATCACCAACAAGATTGAAATTTGCATAGTCAACTTGTGGACCGATAAAATCCATGATTGAATCTATGGGCTATTGAATGAGCATGGAGATGAAACATGTGCTTGTTCGGACACACTGATATGCTAATATTATGTATTTGCTACAAATTTTCTCTAATTTCTTGATAGAAACTTCTTTGCCATTGGATGTATAGGTCGCCAAGCACACCAATGTGAATGATCCCGACCTCAAAATACCGAGAATCTCATACTCCTAATCTATATCAAATATTGAGAAGGATGGATTTGTTGTTCTTATATAATCGACGTACAATCTATATATTCAGTTTTCGACAATCACAGATTTCCAGGGATTCTTTTGACTATTTTTCTTCTCATGTTCTCTTCTTTCAAATTATTTCTTGATATCCAAGGCTAATGCATCATAATAGTGATGTGGTATAGCTCATCGTGGCACCACTCTTTTCACAACTTCTCCTTCAAATTACTGATTGAAATATTCAATGGGATCCATCTCATTTAGAGGAAATCCCCTTGAAAAGGTTAGAAACATTTCTCTTTATTGCCTTGTAATTGTAGCTAAATTCAAAAGAGTTTGATCATTTAAATATAAATCATGATGTTGTTTCAATTTTCCATTGAAGGTCCTATGAAAACTATTTAAATCCTCTCTAACATTATTACTCCTAGAGTTTGGCAATGCTTTTGTTTCCACCACTTGGTTTCCCATCTCCATGGTACTTCTCCCAGACTCATCAATGTGAAAACGTGGATTTGATAGCTTTCGTGCAGGTAGCATACCGGTATGTTAGAGGTAGATGTGGAATATTTAGTTTGAGTGGGGAATAAGAAGGCCGCATGAGGATTGTTACTTCTAGAGTGAATGTGATTTAAATCATGTGACGTCGATATCTATTCCTTTACATTTCTCAATTGACATGTAAGTATTCCATGAGGGAAGGGTCTAGGAATGGAATCTTCATATCTAGGGGTGTGATACTCATCCAATGACATCATCAGTTTTCAATGGGGATGACCTCATTCATGATCCACTTGCAAATGCTAACAAGGATTCTATATAGGTGGAAGACTGTGAGACTTACATGGCCTTCTAAGTTTAGCAGTTGTCCTAAGCATCGATACTCTCTTGCTTAATATTTATTTGCAGCTTTCCTAGCTATGTCTTCCTCTTCATTGAACTTGAAGCCACTGCCACCATAGCCAGTTCCATGAGCATGATTATTCCCTTGACTCACTTTAGTCTTAAACCCCTCAACCATTTTTTCATATCCTCGGGTATAGGTTTTTTATATAACTCCAATGCATTTACAAGGTCAGGAGCATATATTTCTTCCTCCTTAGAAATGAAGATGATGAAAACACCCTTGTGACCTTCTCTTCCAGTGCACCACACCTTGTGCACATAATCTTTATTGTGGTCTAGTGAATCAAATTTTACTATAATCTCAAGCTCTTTCACATCAAAACCCCTTCCCACAACACCATTGGAAATTAACAAATTACAGACATTGATTTTAAAGTCATAAATCGTAGACTCTCGATCTCTTTGGTCCTTGGCCTCATGAAGGGAAATACATTGATATCCATGTTTAATCAAGTCCTTCAATAGAATGTCACACTTTTCATGTGAATGTACAAAGACAAAAAAAAATCCCTTTTCGTGCCACTCACCAAGAAGCTCCAAGAGTCTCAAGAACCTTTCACCTTCAAGGAGAACCTCTATAGACTGTGTTATATCCTTTTTAACAACACTACGTCCACCAACTTGAATTTCCACTGGCTCATTGAATACTTTTCAAGCAAGAACCTCTACCTTCCTAGGAAATGTGGTAGAGAAGAGCACAATCTGTCTGTCTGTCTGGTATAGTATTTTGAAATATTCAAGTAATTTGAGGCCCAAATACCATATCAAACATCTTATCAACTTCATCCATAACAAGGTAGGTGACTCTGTGAATATTTGATATCTTACCACTGCTTGTACATAAGATATCAATCATTTTACTAGGTGTGCTTACTGCAATTTCTGTACCTCTCTTCAAATCACTAATTTTTTTTGCTACTCCTATATCAAGAGGAGTTTGACCTTTGATATGCCTTAGCATTGACAAACCAAATGCAAGAGTATTATCCAAACCTATTTCCGCTACCCTCATACAATACCTTCCACTCGTGATCACGGGAAGGGATGGAAATGAATCCAATGGTGCATCCACCACAACATCAACATATTATTTGGATGTTGTGGTGAACAATATAATTTTGTACAACCTTGTGGTGCTAAAATGTTGCAACAATTATTCCACCCCTGTCCTCTTCAACACGTAATATGAATGTGACACATGTTGTTTCTCAAAGGTGGTCGAATAATCATAGCTGACGAGCATGGGTGATGTACTCGAATGCACCAGCATTCCATCCAAATATAAAACCAACATTTTTCTATTTGGATTTCCTTCTACCATGGGAGGTAAAATTCCCCACTTCTCGCAGTTCGAGCATTGTTTCCTATTATTATCATTCAAAGGCACATGAACGTGAGGGGTATTAACATTTGAGGACTCTCCTTCTTCTTGGACAACTATTCCATCACCATTATTATTATTATCATTCAAAGGCACATCCACATGAGGTCCATTAGCATTTAATGATTATCCTTCTTCTTGGACAACTACTCCATTTCCATCAAAATTTGAGTTGTGGGTGCCATATGTGTATGTCTTGGTTGAATTATATTGAAGATGTGAATGATCTATCTGTGAACTTATTCCATCATAACCACCATCATTAATATCAAAACCACCTTTTTTTTAACCTAAATCTTTTCCAGTGAGGGTTTCATAATATTTCTTATCAAAACCAGGGTGTTGAAAGGAATAGTGGTTCTCATATTCATCCACATTGAAATTTTCTTCATATTTTTTGTTCTCATCTTCATCCACGCTATGATTGTAATTGTTGGTATCATTATTAGTATTACCATTAATGTTGTGATGTAAGGAGGATGAAGGAATTAGCTTGGCGACCTCGGGGTCCGTCTTGGTGATGAAGGGATTCTTCTGATGTTATTCTTGAAGTGAGATTTGGTTTTGATGGAAACCCCTCTCTTTTAAGTAAACCAAGACTACCTTCTCTAATTGTTCTTCAATTATTTTGTTCATGGAATTCTTCATTTCTTTGAGAGTGTCACTCATATTTGTTATAATTTTACAAGTTACATTTATCTTATTTAGCATTCATTAACAATTGCATGTAATAGGATCATTGAAAGATAAACAATCACAGAACACAAGATATATCATGGGAAACCCTCATGGGGAAGAAAACCCAACAACGAATCATTCAATATAGATTCCTTCAACTAGTACAATGTCACATTATAGCTCTCCACAAATAGACCAAGACCAAGAAACCAAGACCCTACGCTAGAACTCCTTTTCTATTCTCCAAACACACAAGAGAAGGCGAGTTGTGTGTGTATATAAATGAGAGGAACTCGGCCTCTATTTATACACATATCTTGACTCTTGAAAAGTCTCAAACCTAAGAGGGGTCGTTTTGACTTTTACAATAAGGATAACAATAAAATAATAATTTCTTTTGAGCTGATTTATACAATAAGATTACAATAACCTTCTCAAGGTTTGACCAATACAAATACAAAATAATATCTTCCATAGTTACATCAAAATATCAACACTCCCTCTTAAGTAGGAAGGTATTCTTTGTTTCCACACGAGCTCATGGTCATTGACTGTTGAACATGTGAATCTATACATGATCGGATATCCATAGTACACCATGACTTCACAACCAATGCATCCAAGGCATGTGGGTAGCTCTCAAATAACTTCAACATGTCACCATGACATCCACTACCCCGAAATGCATCTATACCTCATCATGTGCACCCTTGCGACTTCATGTCCAATGCATCCAAGGCATGTGGGTAGCTCTCATATAGCTACAACATGTCCCTAGCACATCCACTAACCCGCAATGCATATGTACCTTGTCACTCCCTCTGAAGAGGGACCACGCCAAGATTGTCCCTAAAGTGCTCGAAATTCATCCTCGATAGTGGCTTGGTCAACACATTTGCAACCTGCTCCTCGGTAGTCATGTACTGGAGCCTCACTACTCCCCTCTACACCATATCCCCGATATAGTGATATTTGATCTCGATATGCTTTGACTTGTCATGGAACATCGGATTATCTGACAACTTCATGCAACTCTAGTTGTCACACCAAATGTTGGTCGCCTCCAGTTTGAGAACAAATAACCCAAACAGTAGCTTCTGAAGCCACATTGCTTCTCTAAATGATGCATATGTTTCCACATATTCAGCCTCAATCGTACTGAGTGCTACACATGACTGCTTCTTGCTACTCCATAAAACCATACTGGAGCCTAGACTGAAGCAATTTGCCAAAGTTCTTTTCCGATCAGGAATACTAATGGCCCAATATGAATCTAAATATCCATATAACCCAAACTCATGGTATGTCACATACCTGAGACCATAATCCTATGTACCCTTAAGGTACCTCATCACATGTTTTGCTGCGACCAAATGAACCTGTCTAGGCTGCTCCATATACTAACTCAGGGTGTTCACAACAAAACATATATATGGTCTCGTGTTAGTCAAGTACATCAAGGAACCCACCATCTTATTGTATAAAATAACATCCACAATATCTTAAGTCGTATCCTACAACAACTTCATATTTGATACCATAGATGTAGCCATTTCCTTGCAATCCAACATCTTGAACCTCTTTAGGATTTCCACTGCATACTTCCCTTGATTCAGAAATATCTCATCCTCTCTCTGACATACCTCGAGACCCAAAATGTAATGCATCATCCCAAGATATTTCATCTCAAGCTCAACATCCATTTTTCTCTTACACTCTGAGATGAGATTTTCCACACCTATTAGAAATAGGTCATCCACATACAACACTAGCATTATCGGGCCGTCATCCACAACCTTAAAGTAAAGGTTAGAATCTACACTTCTCTTTGTAAATCCTAATCTCATCAAAAAAAATTTGATCCTGCCATACCGTGCTCTAGATGCCTTATTTAATCCATATAAATCCTTCTTCAATATGCACACATGTGTTTCCCTGTCATGTACCTCAAACCCTTGTGGCTACTCCACATATAATTCCTCTTTTATTTCACCATTCAAGAAGGTTGTCTTCACATCCATCTTATGAACCTTTTATTTCATTATTGCGACCAATGAAGGTATATTTCTCCATGGGATAAAATGTCTCCTCATATTTAATGCCCTCCTTCTAAGATAATCATCGAGCCGCAAATATATCTTTATACTTTTCAATATTGACATCAACTGCATGTTTCGTTTTGTAGATCCATTTTTAACTTACTACTGATTTCTCCTTAGGTATGGGGACCACATCCCATACATCAGTCTTTATTATGGATTGATATTCCTCCCCCATGGCATCCTTACATGCCCTCTTTTCTGTAGCCTCTTCATAATTGGACAGTTTTTCATCCATGATATCACACAAACATGCCACATAGCTTGAATACGATTTCAGATTCTTACTTTCCCTGAGATATTTTTCTGGGGCACCATATCTTTCTACATCTTTGATTAGCTATTGTTCCCAAGTTGATCTTCTCTTGTGAGAAGGCATCTCTATTGGCCTTTGAGGTTATTTCATGTCATTATCCTCATGAATGACTTCCTCTAGTTCAATTGCTTCGGCCTCTGGAACTCTAGTAACTTCATTATCCTCCTCATGAACCTCTTTTGCACAATCCTATTTTGATTTGTTGAAAGTTGCACTCTCATCGAAGGTGACATCTCGGCTAATCTCAACTTTCTCGTGATCGAGAATATATATCTTGTATGCCTTTGATGTGTCATTGTAACCAACAAATACGCCATTCTTTCCGGATGGATCCAATTTTGTCTTATTTTCCTTGGGGACATGCACAAATACAAGGGAGACAAATATCCTTAGATGGTTGACTTATGGATTCTCTCCTGAACACATCTCCTCTAGTGTCTTGTTTTCAAGTAATTTGTGGGGACTTTTGTTTTTCATGTATACTGTAGTATTTGTTGCTTCTGCCCACAAATGCATAGGTAGATCTTGATCATGGATCATATCCTTCTCTGCTTCCATGATCGTCTGATTCTTCCTTTTTGCTACTCCATTCTGTTGCGGATTGCAGGGAGTATAAATCTCCCTCGTAATCCCATCTTCCTTGCAATATTCTTTGAATTCATCTTAAGTGAATCTTCCTCCATTATTTTATCACAAGTTATTTATCTTCCACTATGTCAGGTTTTCTACCTGTGCCTTAAATTCTTTGAATTTTCCAAACACTTCATTCTTTTCCTTCAACAAATAGATCCAAGTTTTACGTGAGTAATCATCAATAAAATACACATAATAAACATACCCTCTTAGTGAAGTTGTTTACATCGGTCCACACACATCTGAGTGCACGATGTCTAATACTATTTTGGCTTTGTTATCGCTGCTAGGAAAGGAGTGCTTCACATTCTTTCCTTGTGCGCAACCTTTTCACTCGCCGTCTACTTTTTCCTGGATATCTGGTAGTCTTGTCACCATCTTGCTCAGACTTAGTAGGGCCTTGTAATGTAGATGAGAAAATCTCCTATGCCATAATTCACTGGGATTCACAGTGTCATGAATTAATGTTGAATCTGATCACCCTTTCAATTTGTAGAGTCCTCCTTCTTGAACTCCAATCACCACAACATCATCAAAATTCTTCCCTCTAGACCACATAAGAACTTGTCCATAAACAAATGAAACTATTTAACCCTTATCATCCAATTCTGAAATCCATAGAAGGTTCTTCTTCTATCCAGGAACATCGAGAACTTCCTTCATCTTCATTGGATTTCATGAGTCTAACTTGTAGGAGTCTTCTCCTACTCCTTTGATCACACTGATAGTCATCTCCCAATTTCACCTTGTGTAGTGAATCCTTATGAGTAAGGTTATACAAGGAGTCTTTATAACATTTAATGTGCTTGGAAGCACCATTGTCCACTAGCCAAATGTCACTTCCATGAGTGGCAGTTCCTGTAAGAGCTAAGATAAGAACATACTCCTCATCACTTGATTCATCTTCCTTTGCAACCTTCTTGGGTGGATCATCATCTTCAGTTGTATGAACATGATTCCTTTTACCTCCTTTATTTTCAATTGGTCTCTGAATGAGGGAACAATTCCTAGCAATCTATCCCATTTTATGACAACATAAACATATGATATTTGGGTTATTTCTTCATCCCTTCTTAAACTTCTTGGGTGAGGAGGGTTCTTTCTTGTTCTTTCCTTTCCTGGTGTGGGCGGCTAGGGCTTGATCATCATATGCCATCTTCACTTCTCTTGTCATCCTTTCTTCTTATTGGTTTCAATATTCACATGTCCTACTAAACTTGGGTAGCTTCCTTCTTGAGTATATCCCTTGAATAAATGCATCCCATGACCTTAGGAGGCCATTCAAGGTGCTAATCACCATTTCTTATCCATTCACTCTATCACCAATTGCTTCTATCTTCTCCTTCATCTGGTTCACTCTTGAGAAGTAAGAGTGGATGGTTTCTAAATTATGCATCCTCGTGTTCTTTAACTGTGTTCTCAAGGTCATTGTTTGGTTGATGTTGTTGCCTTCAAGCAATCGGTTTAAGGCCTCCATCATTTCTTTTGGAGTGGATAATCAATATATGTGATGAATAATATGGTCCTTAATGGAGTCTACAATAATCCTCTTTGCTTTGACCATATCCTTCTTGTGATTTGTTTTAGCCTCATCTCCCTTTGGTTCTGAAACCTTATCTTTAGTGAACTTCTCTAGTTCATGTTCTTCTAGGAGGAGGGTTACTCTGTACCTTTAGGCTTTGAAGTTGTCAACTCCCTCCAACTTCTTATTAATCTAGGTTCTGGTAGTCATTCTGCTCCTAAATAAAAAAATTTGGATTCTGAAGATCTGATCCAGGGAAAATATGCGCTCCAATAGGGCACACTTGTTGGTGGTCTTGTCTTGTCTAGAAACCACTCCTATCAAGAAAAATGGCTCCTTTTTCTTCTAGATCTGCGAACTTGTCTTCTATTCGGGCCTTCTTTGATACCATGTTATAATTTTAGAAGTTACAGTTATATTCTTTAACATTCATTAGCAATTACATGTAATAGGATCATTGAAAGATAAACAATCACATAACACAAGATATATCTTGGGAAATCCTTGTGGGGGAGAAAACCCAAAAACCAATTCTTTAGTATAGATTCCTTCAACCAGTAGAATGTCACGTTATAGCTCTCCACAAATATACCAAGACCAAGATACCAAAGACCAAGAAACCAAGACCTCTTGCGATAGACCTCCTTTGTTATGCTCCAAATACACAAGAAAAGGAGAGTTGTGTGTGTGTGTATAAATGAGAGGAACTTGACCTCTATTTATACGCATAACTTGACTCCCAAAAAGACGCAACCCTGAGAGAGGTCGTTTTGACTATTACAATAAGGATAACAATAAAATAATAATTTCTTTTGAGCCGATTTATACAATAATATTACAATAACCTTCTCGAGGTTTGACCAATACAAATACAAAATAATATCTTCTATAGTTACATCAAAATATCAACAATATTCTCCATAATGTTTTTCGTGTTTTCAAGTATGGAATTTATGGTTTCCATACTTAGGCATGTGACTTCAATTTGATGATAGATGTTTCTCTCTTATAGCACTTGGAAGCTTGTAACTACGTATATGTGAAATATATATTTAATATTTAATACATTTATTATTCCATGTCTTATTTAATGTACAATAACGTGTATAAATACATGTAAATGAGCAGAGTCACATCTTTTTGTCTAAAAAGACACGACTTTACATTTAAAAGTATAATTAGTACATTAATGATTTAATTAGTAATTAATGAACATTGTAATATATGTAAGGTATATTACAACTGCTAAAAATATTGTTTAGGCCTTTGAAAATGGCATACAAGGTGTAGAAGTTAAGGACTTGGATAATATCTGATTTTTTGAGCAATTCTCACTAGTTTTGTAAATTTTATTTGACCAATGCTAACTGAGATGTTGGCTTGGAATTCTTAGTCCTTCTGGCATCTTGGGATGACGCCATGTTAGCCTCCTACCCACCTGGCCTTGCCTCATTGGTCTCCACCACCTTCACGTTCACAAATTTTGCCCTACTTGCATATTATTAATCTTTCGGGCCCCAAAACCCATGGTTATCCAAGTGGAAGCTTCCCATTGGTCTCAGGGATGGGCGGGCCCATCCTGCAGCTATTTTCCCTGTGCACGAAGACTTGCACATCCATTCGACAGGACAATGGAGATTTTGGTGTGGATCAACGGGTGCAATCTGAATCAACATTCACCATTATGTTTTGGGCCTCCATTGAAGCTCTATGATTAGGTTAGTATGGTCAATTTGGGCCTTGTACATGTCAATTCGACCTATACACATGAAATTTGAGGCTCCCATGTCAAAATTCTCCATAATTTTACTGCAGAAATTGGGGCTTTTGCCAAAATTTGCCTAATTTCACCATGGGTGCTCTGCAAATATATAATATGACCAATTTCAGTTCTTAAAATGCCCATATTGGGATTAAAATTGGAGATTTTAATCCCTGGATAAATTTCTTGAATTCCCCATGAATTTAACTGCAAAAATTGGGGCTTTTTCCTAATTTCTCCCAACTTCTTCCAATTACTTCATGGTTGCATTGCAATTCCCAAAATTCACCCATTTACAAGCCTGCAAATGCTCAATTAGATATTAAAATTAAATATTTTTAACTCTTGGGCTCACTTCTTCTAAATTTCCCATGAATTTCCTTAATTTCACTACAACAATTTTACCAAACAAATTGCAGAAATACTTTGAAGATTAAATTTTTACATTTTTTTTCATCATCAACACTTTGTTATCCGACCCATGAACGCTGAGTGTCGAAACTGGAACTCGGATGCCACATTGTAGCATCCCCATCCCCTAGCTAGGCCATGCCACACACAATTTCCTCTCTGATACCATTTAATTCATATCATGCTTTGCATATGTATCAATTATGCAATGCAAACAACATACAATTCATGCACAAACATGTATAATAAAACATACAGAATTTGTATAAGCATTCACATAGTAAATAGCATTAAAAAACACAGATAAAAATAACACTTATCTTTTATTAATTCACCAACTGCGTCCATACCTCAGACTTTCCTTCCAACCATAGACTTTTCTGCTCATAATCTCTCAGCAGCAGGTCACCCCCGAGTTGAGCCTAGAAACTCCACTAGGAAAGGCTTCCTAAGCCAGACTAATGTCCAACCAACACAATAAAACTTAGGTCAAGGTGCCAACTACTGCAACTATCCTACAACCTCTCATTTTCCATAGCTTTTCCTACCCCAGGAAGTGTACTCCTTCTCTGCTCAACAGTCCTTCAAATGTCCCACTTTCCTTCTGGGGCTTCAACAACAGACTAGAAAGAAATTCTTAGAGCTCTGTAGTTATTTCCCAACGCATAGGGAAAATAATTCCCATCATTTATTTCACCTAGATAGAGAATGATCACATGCCTAAAAACCTACCTCTTCAGTATGCACACAAGCCTGACATCCTGCTTCTTCAACTCAAACTACCTAGGTTTACTGGATACAACCCACTCCCAAAGCTCCTATGTACATGTACGAAATGGTGAATGCAGGAAGGTACAAATAGTCAAAGTGGATAATGAGATAAATGATGAGTGAATGATCCAAAATACATTATTTCCCCACTTTATGTATGCATGTTCCCAACTTGACATTTTCATGTTGGGAACTACCTTGTCCCCACTTGGATGATGTGTTCCCCATCCTTAGGACTTAGGATAAAATAGCACATAACTTAGACATTAATAAATACTAATATAATATTCTCTTAGGTTTAATCCCCCTTGGCTTAGCCCCTCTTCCTAGACTCTTAGCAACCCCCCCCCTCGACCCCCTTTCCCTTATAGTGGAGTTATACCCCCCCATACGCTTTTTGAGTGGTTGGTCTATAGTAGTGATGCATTTTTTTAATAATCTGAGTGGGATTACTTATTACAAAGATAGGCTCGCTAGCCTTTTTAGCTTCTTGGATCTCCAGCCTAATTTCTCTAGAACTCTTAAAAGGAAGGAGTGTCTTACATGATCAAATGCATTAGCCATATACAGCTTGATCACCATACCTTTTTCCTTTGTTGTCACACTTGAATGAATTACTTCTTGTACTAACACAATGTTGTTAGTAATATATATTTCATGCATAAAACCACCTTGATTGATAGAGATATTCTTGGTCAAATATTTTTTGAGATAGACGACAATGACTTTGGTAATAATGTTATATGAAGAGTTTCATAAGGAGATATGCCTAAAATGAGCAAAGGATGATTCATTTGTTTATTTGGGGATTAGAGCTAGGAAGAAAGAGTTTGTATTCCATCCTAACTTTAGAGATCTATGAGCATATTGTAACATTCTTTTCAAATCAAATCTAATAAGCTCACAAAAGTTCCTATAAAATGATATTGAGAAGCCATTAGGTCCAAGGGATTTATCTAGCTCCAAGCTCCACATTTTTTTATCATATCTCTTCTTTCGTGATGGTTTGATTCAGTTCCATGTTATCTTCAGCAGTGATCAGTTTCAGAATGTGTTCTAGCGTCTATTCAACATTCCCAACCTCTGATTTCATCTATTGAGAGTACAGGGTTGAATAATGATTTCTAGTTTCTTCCTTGATGGCTTCAAAACCTGAGATTTTGGTCCCATACTCTAGAAAAAATTCTTCCACACTATTCTTGGTTAGTCTAGCCTTATCTTTCCAGTGGAAAAATTGTGTTCATATCTCCCTCTCTTATCCAAAAGATTCACGACTTAAGATGCAAGAGTTCTTCTTCTTGTGTCAATGCTTTATGAAACTAAGTTTGCAGTGTTATTTCCTCCTGTTATTTTTTCTCTGTAACTTCTACCTCTTCGATTCTTAACTACACCTCTTCTAACCTTTTTCAAATCTTCTCGTTTTTCAATTGTCGGAGAGGTAAAGGAATTATTATCCCTTTCTTTTAAGGACTTCTTTACTAGTTTGATTTTCTACTCCCATATGAAAACTAGAGTCCTAGGAATCCATGAGCACCATGCCTCTCTTAATATGTCTTCTACATGCAAAGTTTTAAGTCATAGAGGGTTAAAGCGGAAGGATAGTGGCCCATAATTAGGAACTTCGTGAAGGTGAAGCAATATGGGTTTGTGATCGAAGGTTGATGCCAGAAGGATCAAGGATTTGAGGGTTTGGTTTTGCAAGAGAAAGTTACTATGAACTAGGAACCTATCAAACCTAGTAGCAATGTGTCATGGACGAGATATTTTATTTGTCCAAGTGAAATTCCCTTTAGTAGGATTAATGTCAAGCAGATCCCATTCTTTTAACAGATCTTCCATATTTTTATGAAAGGGATCGATAACAATATTCCCTCCCTTTTTCTCTGCACTGTTGAGGGTGACATTAAAATCCCCTATTATAATGTAGTCTTACACATACTCTAATTTTTAAAAATTTGATAACAATCTTCATCACAATTCTTTATCCATATAGCTGGCAAGCATGTATACATTAATAACAACTATCCTCTTATCATTTGTATTGTAAGCATCTGAATTTTGTGAGGATCTAATCCTATGTTTGGAAAGAAAATTTCATACCTTTTGGGCATTCCAGAAAGTACATAACCCACCTAATGCCCCTCTTGAATCTTTTGTTATTCATCCACTTTGCTTCCAAATTTAAAGAGGGGTTATGTTAAGGCCCTAACACTTATTTATTATTAGTTTATCAATTATGGTTAGGTTGGCTTAGGGTAGGTTACATCATGCTCACTTTATCTTCTATTTATAATAAAGGAGATTCATTTATATAGACATCTTGTCTTGTGAATTAGATGTATTGTCAAAAAAGGTTTCCACCTTAAAGTAGATTATTATTCATTAACTATTTTGATGTTTGGTTCATAAAAAAATCCATATTATTCAATATTTTATGTGAGAGTAGATGGGCAAGTAAACATCACAAATAAGATATTAGTACGAGCTTTGACAAAAAAAAAATTGTGATATGAAAAATTTGTAACCATAATAAAAACCTAAAGGGAATCCTCTTATATTCTTAAAAAAATACATTAAAAAAAATAAGGAAATGTTTTTTGGCTCTTATTTTTTCTCTTATATTCTTAAAAAAATACATAAAAAAATCAAGGAAATGTTTTTTGGCTCTTATTTTTTCTTAACTTTTGAAGTGATATTGTAAAAATGAAATATAATTTTTTTATTTCAAAAAATAAATGAAAGGGAAATAAGCATTTTCAAATGATTAAATTATTTGTATTTCATAGAGTTCTTATGCTAAATACCATAAAATTTTGTGGAATAAAAAAATAAATATATATATGAAAAAACAAAGTTTTTAAAATGTAAAAAATTTCAAATTCAATTATGATTAATTGAAATAGAAAATTCATTTATTTTAATAAATAAAATTATATTAAAAAAGATCTTTAATAAAAAAATATGTAAAATGTCCCTACATTCAAATTCAAATTCAAATTCAAATTCAAGGAAAAAGATCAATAAATCTTGATAATGTCTCTATTTTTTTTTTTTTTCATTTTATGTCTATATAATCAATATGATGATGTACCTATTAATATGTAATAAGGGGACTCTTAACGATCTATGCTTCATCGAAAATAGTCCCTCACCTTTGAAATTTTCAAAAAAATAAACATGAAACTTTTGAACATACTAAAAAAAAAGTTAAACATTTCCTTCTTTCATTCTCGTGAACCATTGACAACTTCTGAACATATTTGAAAAAAAAAATAAAAAAAAAATTAACCCCTTTCCCTCTTTTATTCTCGTAAACCATTGACATCGACCACCTCACCAAGTAAAAACCGTGAGAGCCACCCTTTGGACGACACACTCCCGTACTTTCCAGTAACAAGGTAGCGGGAAAGGGGGCGTCATCAAGGGAATAGGATAGGGGAGGGGAAGTGGGGTCAAAGGAAGGGTAAAAGGGATAGAGAAGGAGGGAAAGTGGTAGGGATGGGAAAGGAAGAGTAAAAAGGACAGAGAAGGAGGGAAAATGGATGTTAGAGGTTGTAATGTTTTTAAATATCTATTTATTTATTATTAAAAGAAGATAGAAGAGGGAAAATGAATGTTAAAAGTGTAATATTTTTCTTTAATTTATAAAGTTTTTAAATATTTATTTATTTATTATTTAAAAAATTTAAAAATGTGTTTTTATTTTTTAAGTTTTTATTTTATTTTATTTTACTTCTATATATATATATATATATATATATATATATATATATATATAATTTAAAATTTCATATTTTTTTTTTTTTC